>VWYK01100340.1:0-29322 GCA_013399775.1 Semnornis frantzii
TTTTTAAATTTTTTTTCCCCTAACAAATGGAGTATCTCAGAAATGAAAGCTTTGAATCATAGAATTGTAAGGTTGGAAAGGACCTCAAGGATCATCTAGTTCCAGCCCCCTGCCATAGGCAGAGAAGTGACAGCTGAATCTTCACATCACTGATAACCTCCTTATTAATTTGCAGTGGCTTGTATGAAGCTGCATCTTGTTGGCATCAGTCCAGTGTGTACATTGCAAACCCTCCAAATAGGAGCACATTTCAGTATTGGCCTCAGATTTTACAAGAGCCATGGGACAAACAAGGCTTCAGTCACAAGTAGCTCAGCTGGTGGGACTTCACACCTGAAATAAAAGGGAAACCATTCAGCTGGAATAAAAGGAAGGATTTATCAATGCTGTTGGAGTTATTCTTCCTCAGCAGCTGTATTACATAGAGAATGTATGTAAACAACTACCTGAAGGGCAGTTGGGGCATGGAGGGGGCAGCTTCTGATCCTTGGTGTCAATCCACAGGACCAGGGGAAATGGTTACAAGCTGTGCCAGGGGACTTTTAGGCTCGATATTAGGAAATATTTCTTCACTGAAAGGGTTCTTAGACACTGGAACAGCCTGCCTAGGGCAGTGGTTGAGTTACCATCCCTGGAGGTGTGTGGACCTGGTGCTTAAGGACATGGTTTAGTGGTGACCCTTTGGTGCTGGGTCAAAACTTGGGCTGTGTGATCTTGGATGTCTCTTCCACCCAGATATATTCTGTGATTCTGTGAAAGAAAGGGAAAAAATAATCACTAACTACATTTCACTACTACCTCCTTTAGCCCCACAGCTTCAATTAGAGCAGCATTGCTGTTCCGTCAGCCCCAGGTCCATCCACCAAGCTCACTGGTATGGCACTTAGAGGGCAGGACCTCTGAGCACTGCTGATCAAGGAAACAGTTTCTGTGAGCAAATACCCAGCCTTTCAGACTCAGACTTCGACACTGATGCCTAATTGACTGGTGCATAATACATCATCCCTGGCCATCCCCATCCAAGTGCCTTTGATCAGCACGGGGATAACTCACTTGTTTGTTCGATATGCAAATGGTCAGTCTGGAAGCTGCTAATTAAACAGTTCCTGTTTGAACCCGGGCTAGCCTTTGATGTGTGTTTTACCAGTTGAACCCAAGTGTCCTATTGGGCTCTGTGCTCCTTTCCCTTTGTTTCCCTTTGCTGTCTTGTGAGTCAGCTTTGAATGAATAGCAGCAAGCCAGCTGGCTGCTCATCTCTGCTTGTTCAGTGTTAGGTGTTCTTTGTCACTGATGGAACAAGATCACCTCTTTCTAAAGGGAATGACCTCTGGAAAATTAAAAACAGTGGAGTGTTATTTTTGTAACATCTTCAAAGTGTGTTACAGTCATTCACAGAGCTCTGGTTGGAAATCCAGCAGTTCATCATGCTGAGCCATCTTTGGCACAGGGGAGAGGGTGCACTTAATATCTTTGCTGTTTTCGTGCACCCTTTCCCCTTGTATGTGGTCTGCATCCATGCTTTGGTGTGCATAAATCCACAGGAATAAGAGAGATGATTTATTGGTCTGAAGAAAATGCACACCAAATTATAAAAGTTAATTTGGTCCCAGTTTAGATAAACAGAAGTCATTTGTTTTCTCATCTTAAAAAAGCCAAGCATTGCAGTTCACATAAATAGGCTTTTGGGGTTTTAATCTTGCTTTGAGAGAAAGATTCAGATCAAATAATAAAAGGCAAAAAGTAGTGTCAGCAAAGATAATTGATAGGGATTCTAGATGTGTAAGGCCTTTTGGAATCACTGCTAAAGGCTGAAGCCCATCATATTCATTTTGTGGTCATTTCAAGAGACTCCATTTAAGTGATAAGGAGCTTTCTGATGAGCCTTTGGAAAATTAAAAATAACAGATCTAACATGTTAAATTTTATTAGTGCTTTTCAATTACCCTTCAATTTCCTTTCATTAATCATGCATTTCCATGAACAAGATGATAGATTAGAAGTGAACACTCAAATATCATAATTGAAGAAGTGGATTTCAGGGAGAACTCATGGCTGACGTGAGCAGGACAACGGAAGAAGCGCTTCTGACAATCCTTCAGCTTTGTTTTCTCTGAAGCCATTATGGCACTAAATCAGTGACACAGGAGTCTGATTTTAGTGTCTGATTGTGTTCTTGCCTTTTTCCAGAGTAATGTATATCCCATTTGCTCGAGGAGTTAGAGGGGATATACTGATGGAGCATATAGTTTCTGCATGACTCTTTATTTACAATTAGCTTTGGTGAGTGGATCAATATTTGAAATAAGAGAAACTTTCTCCACATGTTCCCCTTTACTTCAAGCAGGGAATTAGTTGCTCATGTGCGTCTCTGGGTTTGATAGACAAGGAATGGTTTAGCCAAAAGACTGCCTCTACCCATTCTGCAGCCATGGCAATAGCATTGTTAAATTAAGGGAATGGCAAGAAAAGATAGAAAGACTTCATCCCACAGACCAGTCCATCCACTTATTATTTTTTGGATCCACCTTGTCCCAAAAAGAAGGATATTGATTGCAGTTTTTTTAGTGCTTTAGAACCATACATGAGTTGGCATCACTGTCTGGTTTCTTCTTTCAGGAAATCTGCTGTATGAGATGCATGGATTTGGAATCACTTTGTGCAGGTCAGTTACCTGTGCTTTGTGGTGGCTTTTTAAGGATTTTGTTTCTTGTTCTTGCATATCATGAGAATACAAAGAAAACATTTTCTGTAAGGTAGCACCTGGCTGGAATTGCAGAAAAGTTGAAGCAAAAGTTTATCAAGACAGATTAGTGAGTAGTGTTGTGTTATTATCAGATCTTGATGCAGATCTTTAGGCAGAGTGCATCACACAAACACTTTGTAGATTTAGCTTTCCCGTCTGTGCTGAACTCCACATACAACCATGTCATGTTTCTCGAGCTCATTACCACCCAGGTACTTTACCATGGGAACCTGTGGCTGGATTGGTATTTCAGACTACTTGGTGTAACATCTCTGGGCTGTTTGGACACATCTCAGTAGAACCTGCAGGGAAACAGCTCAGCTGAGAGGTTATGAGGTCCTCTTGCTGCAAACTGCCAGATGCTTCCCAGCTGAATCCAAAGTGTAATCAGTGAGGATTTCCACAGTATCAAAAAGAAGGTAGAGGAAGATCCTAGGGAATGAGAAGCAATGCAGCAGGTGTGTAGGCTCTGTATGCAGATGCCAGCAGCCATGGGGATAAGGCCTGTGCTTCAGGTGCTTTCCTGAGAGATCTATCAGTTCCAAGTAACTGACAAGCTCTACTTTGGGGAAACCAGAGAGAGGAGCAGGGGAAGCAATGTCCAGGAGCATTTAAACACAGTGTAGATCTTCATTAAGCACACTACATAAATCTAACTGCCAGCTACCACAACACCTATTGCAGCTTGTATTAATCTCAGTGACAGTTAACACAATGCCCTCAGTATGAATCTAAATGCCACTTGCATTTCTCCTACTCAACTCTTGAGTAGAGTTGTGCAAAGGATACCAATCTGGTCTGGGACAGGACTGACTGAGCAGCATGTGTCTTCATGCCAGGACAAACTCACCAACTGAGGAATTCTGTGACTGAAAAAGTAGGGGAAAGAACTTTCAGGGTAGTAAATGGAAATCTTTGATTAAGAGATGTCAGCAAAAGTGATGTAGATAACACTTTGATCTTACTTTTTTGGTACTATATAACTAGATCAGTTGTAGCAAGGTTACAATAAAATAGGAATTTTTCATTCCAACAGTCTAAAGGAGCTTCTTGGTAACCATATCATGAAATATTTCAACCTTAACAGTTACTAAACCCTTCTAATAAAGGTGATTCAAATGAAGCTCCAGACTTTATCAGGGGCCCAAGGTTCAGAGGTGTGTAGGTTTTCTGTTTCTTTAAGGGAAATGGGAATCACAAAGGTAGTCCTTGTTGGACGTTAAGAGTTACAACTTCCCTGCTGCAGAAGATCACTCTTTACTTTTTACCCCATGCCCTTTGCCTTGTGTGATGGGCACTGTGTCAGTAAATAGGTGTCAGCCTGGTGCTACTTGTTCCATCACTAGAAGAAATTGGAACACGTTGAGTGCCACAATCTCTCCTCTGTCTGGCTAAGCAGTACTCAGTGTCAAAAGACATAACTTTGTTTCTTCAGAACTGGCCAATTTTGCAGAGGCCAAGCAAAGTATGTATGAACTGAGCTCCATGAAATGAGTTCTAATCAATGTTTGCTAAAGCTGTTCAAATATGTGTGAGGAGAAGGAATGGTTATGTCACTTTTGTGGCTCTGCTTTTATAATACTAATTCCAGAAAAGCAACCAACCAAACAAACCCCCCCCAAAACCCCCAAACAAAACCCACCATTCCTCTGAATACTTCTTGAGCATATCTTGAAGAAGAAGGCATTTGTGCATGGCTCATGTGAGAGGCACATGGCTGTGTGTTCTCTGTGCTGCTGTCAAAACTTTTTATGCTCTCTACTCAATGCCTTTATTTACTTACTGAATTGTTTGGAAAGATAAAAGTAGTAACAAGAAGTGTTTTAATTACTTTCTAAGAAACCTTACAAAATAAGACTTCCAACTGTTCTTGAGCCAAATAGGAAGCCCTTTAATACAAAGTGCACAAGCCAGTTTGATATTTGTTTTCCAGTCTACATTGTCCTATTCATTTCCACAAATGACTAAGCCAATGCAATTAAACAGCTTGATGTGGCAGCTCAAGTAAACTGGCAAGTTTAACTTCTTGGCTTCTTTTGATCAAGCTTTCTGCTGAGGGAAGATGCACTTTAGATAAGATCCAGGGTATAAATGCAGAATGCTCTGCTCTGAAGGTCGGCTTTGAATTGCACAAACTTCAGCTCTAGCACTGTAATTAGTACTACATTCTGCATTTAAAATGGATGAATCCCACGAGTTAGAAGCAGAGATAAAACGGGCAGTGGTGGTGTTTCCACTGACTGCATCTTTCAGTGTTTTATGGTGTTCAGGCCAATAGTTTACTCTCCTTGAAATCAAGTGCAAGAGGAAAGGCTCAAAATGTCCTTTCATGGAGGGTTTACTTACTTCTCTCATTTTCTTTCAGTTTTATAGCAGGGGATGTTCCCCTTGTCTGAAAATGTGCCAGTCTCTTTCTATAAACTTGTGTGTGGTGAGACTCTGAACAGGCTGCCCAGGGAGGCTGTGGCCGCCTCCTCCCTGGGGGCATTGAAGGCCAGGCTGGGGGAGACCTTGAGCAGCTGAGTCTAGTTGAGAGGTGTCCCTGCCCATGGTAGAGAGGTTGAAGGAGATGATCTCTGAGATCCCTTCCAGTCTGAGCCATTCTATGTGCAAATATAAAAATGCTTTCTATAAGTATTTTTGAAGGCATTGCAGTGCGTAGTGCTTTGGACAATGAGTTGGAGTTTTCTGCCTGGTTATTCTTGCTGTCTTTTGAATATTCTTGCCCTCATTGTGCTCTTGCCGTGTCACAGGGGGGGAAATGCTGTCAAGAGTCCATGTACTGCCTTTTTATTTTTTTTTTCTTGCCTGCAGTTTTCATTCTAACTCACTCAAGATGAAAGCATTTAATTTGTGCAATGGCTGTATCATAAAGGTATGCTTATAAAGTAGGAGTGCTGTTTGGTTACTGACTGATGTTATGTTTGAAGAATAGAAGAATGGTGGGTGGCCTGTTGACTCTCTGATTCACATCCTCACAAGCACTCTGGACTATGGTGGAGCTGCTATGAACTGTGAACTGTGAAAGCATTTCCACAAATACTTAACATCTGCCACTTCTCCTCCTGAACTCTCAGGTGCTCCATGCCTGTATTGTCTGAGCATCTTCCAGCATTCACTGCAGGACCTTCATTCTGGTTTGTTTTTTTCCTTTCCAAAGACTAGCCCTGTGAAATGTGGAACATTTTCCTTTAAAATCTGTTTGTTCCAGTTATCTTTCCTCATATAAATATCTGTGACTCCTGGCATAAGCCTCTTTTGTGGTATGCTAATTGTTGGTGTATCTTGTTTCATGTTAGGTGAAAGCTGTAAGCTTTGTCAGCTCAAGGATGTGGCAGCACTCCAGTTGGTAATTACTGGCCAGGTGTCAAGGCTGGGAGCAGGCAGGCAACTCTTTTCTCCCCAGGGAGCAGAGTGGTCCAGGGCAAGTAGGACACTTGGAACAGACCAGAGCTTTAAAGCTGATGCAGAAAGCCTCAGATGTGTTATTCTGAACTGCAGCAAGCTGAGGATAGTTAAGTCCTAAACAATGCAGGAGCTGTAAGTTACAGACAATAAAGTCACCAGCAGTTGGGAAGGTCTGCACTTTGTATCTAGAGGGATGCCTGCATACCCCTGGGAGGTGCCTGGGTGCTGACCTGTGTGTGTGGCTGGGGAGTAGTCCAAGCTCCCTGGCAGCTATCAGTACCAACAAGAAATCCTGCATTTTTTCGTGGTAGCTTGGTGGTTTGCAAACAGATGTTCCCCTCTGAAGGAAGCGTGCAGTGCTGTCAAGTGTTTGTTTCTGACTACTAACATTACCCATGTCTTGCTTAGATTTACCAGCAAGATACTGGGCTAGCTGGTGGTACTTCATATGGTGTGAAAGATAAATGGAACTGACTGCTACCTCCATATGGTTGGGATTTGACTTCAAGAAATCTCTCTCAAGTGCAAACAGAATTTCTGTAGGACAGAGAAGCAGCCTAAACTTGACTGGAAAAGTAAATTTATAAAATGGAATACTCAGAAATGTTTTTTATGCATAAATGACTGATTTAGACAGGTGGTAGCATTCAGGTGACTTTTGCCAAAGCTCGATGCTGTATGCTGCTTGACCTCTGGCTGAAGTTGATTCCTGTTGTGATGGTTTGGGAGTTACCCCACATACACCCTGAAATCACCCAGACTAGACTCAGCCAGCCGGAAGTTAAGGAAGGAAGCTTTATAGTCACAGCTTAGCACAATATACAAGCAGATATTTACAATATATTACAATATTTACAGCCATGTACAGAAATATTCAAGTTAAAGGTAATACAGAAACACAAAATCCCTCCCAGAAATCAGTCCCCAGGAGGGGCTCCCAACCACCCTTCCACTTTCTTTCTGCCCCCCTACCTTATCCCAGAGTCTACCTTATGCGCACAGTGAGCTGCAAGGATCAGCAAGGGGGATTAGAAGCAGAATGATGAGTTGGGTTACACAGATCCAAGCAGAATAGCAGAAGCCCAGAGGGGAAACACAGACCCCAACAGACAGAACTGTCTTATCTATGTTTGTGTCCTTGTTCTTACACATCTCAGTAAGCCTATGAGTGAAGCAGACTTCACCAGTGTTTGCTTTTCACAACCTAGAATCTAATTTTTCTCATTAAAATATTCCAATTAGCCTCAAGCTAGCACACATTAGTACCATTACCTGTTCACATCCAGACCTAATCTGTTACTGGAAGAGATGTAGAAGGTTGGCAGACAAGTACAGCCTTCCATGGCTTCTTCCTCTGGCCATGGGAAGGAGATGTAGTTCTGTTTAGTAGGTGGCAAGCCCAGCTGCACCAGACAACTGTGAACTCAGAAGCTTGTGTTCTGCTGCAGGACTGTCTTTATTCAGTGTGTGTGACTGTTGTATTTGCTGTCCCACAGCAATACTGCCAGTGCTGCATGAAATAACATTGCTGCAGGACAACTGGAGGTAGCTAAGCACTGTAAATGTGAACAGTGGGGAAGAAAATCCTGTTGACATTTCAGTGTGTGCTTTAATTGCAGCCAATCCTCTGCTAAAGCACAGACTGATAAGTAAATTGACCATACCATGAGGAGTTCACTGCTGAAGGAAAATCCCACTGACAGGAAAAATAAAAAAATAAAGTTCAAAGAGAAAGATACCTTTGGCATCATTAACGAGACCTGAATGTTCACCAGCAAAGGGAATTTAAAATGTGCTGCTTTGTGTGGGTAATGATTCAAAAGCTGCACAGCACTGAGGAAATGAGAATCCCCTGTATTTTGTTGTGCAAGAAGCCCTTTCGAAACAGGATTCTTCAGCTATCATGATGATTTCTTTTCTACAAACTCAGGTAGTTTCTATTTTTCATTATAGTGTAGCTTTGGAAATGTTTGTCAGCTGCAGGACTTTGCATCGGTCACTTTCTTCAGCTTTCACCTATGTTAATTTTCATCTCTGATCTATCTCTGTGTGAAATGGTTTTGTTTTTTCTCACCCTTATTTTTATTTTCTCCTAGAGGGGAGCGGTTGTAGATTATTAATGAAGCTAAAAGGAAACAAACCCTTTAAACCTTTGCTTAGGATTTGATCTCCTCACATCTATGGCAACACTTTTCAATCACCCACTGATTGTAATTCTTCTGAAAGTTTCAGTGTAACCCCAGAAATCAATATTAACAGATGTTGTTTGCTTAAGTCTGAAAGTGTTCCAGAAAAACGCACGTCAGATGCATCCCATCCATGGTTTCATAAAGTTTCAGATTCCCAGAATCAATATCAGCAGATGTTCACTACTTTTATTTTATTTTTTCCCAAGGCATTTCAGAAGTGCTTCTTCCAGCATAATTCTGAAAGCCAATTGAAAGCAGTGCCTGCACCACAGCTTTCACTGTCGCCAAAGAGTGTCTGCTTGTCAACCCTTCAGAAGTACAGTCTTGCCAGCTAACATCAGTAAACACCAGTCATTAAACACAGAAAGATGCCTTTAATTAGCACATGGTTGCAATCCCCAGCACCAGTATGGGCTGAGCAGTGACTGGCTTGAGAGCAGCCCTGATGAGAGAGACCTGGGGGTGCTGGTGGATGAGAAGCTCAGTCTGAGCTGTCAGTGTGCTCTGGCAGCCCAGAGAGCAACCAGAGCCTGGGCTGCAGCAAGAGCAGTGTGGGCAGCAGGGGGAGGGAAGTGATCCTGCCCCTCTGCTCCCCATTGCTGAGACCCCACCTGGAGTGCTGCATCCAGTTCTGGAGCCCCTGGGACAAGAGGGATGTGGAGGTGCTGGAAGGTGTCCAGAGAAGGGTCTCAAGGATGCTCAGAGGGCTGGAGCTGCTCTGCTGTGAGGAGAGACTGAAGGAGTTGGGGCTGTGCAGGCTGGAGAGGAGAAGGCTCCCAGGTGACCTTCTTGTGGCCTTGTAGTATCTGAAGGGAGCTACAAGAAAGCTGGGGAGGAACTTTTGAGGCTGTCAGGTAGTGATAGGACTGGGGGGAATGGAACCAAGCTGGAAATGGGGAGAGTCAGACTGGAGGTTAGGAAGTTGTTCAGCATGAGGGTGGTGAGAGCCTGGCAGGGGTTGCCCAGGGAGGTGGTGGAAGCCTCATCCCTGGAACTGTTTAAGGCCAGGCTGGCTGAGGCTGTAGGCAGCCTGATCTAGAGTGAGGTGTCCCTGGGCATGGCAGGGGGTTTGGAACTGGCTGATCCTTGTGGTCCCTTCCAACCCTGAGTGATTCTATTCTAATTGTCTGAATCAATCCATAGTGTGGTCCATACCTGTTAAATTTAAGGGCTATGATAGCATTTTTTTTGCGCAGTGAAGATGTTAGAGCAGAGAGGAGATATTACAGAGGTAGCTGAGAGGAAGAGAGGAAAAAAACCCTCAGTGTGCATTGGCTTGTGACAGTGGGCTTCAGGCATTTCACAGTTTGGCACTGGGTTTAGAGGGCTGACATAAAATCTGTAGTTATACAGAGAATATTGTAAGGACTTTCTTTTGAAGAGTGCATTCGAAGATTCCTGCCTGCAGGAACCAAAATACTAAGAATTAAAAGACAAGTCCAAACAAACAAACAACCCAAAACAAACAAACAACCAACCAACCCCAAAGAACGAAGCAAGGAGGAAGCAAACTCCCAAACCTTATTAGGCAATTCAAAGGAGAGCATTCTTAACTGGTTTATCTCTCTTTCAGTACATTAAAAAATGTGGTAGGTGAAAGTTGGAGCAAAGAAAGTGCAGAGGGACCTCTCATGAACGTGTCTAACAATAGAATCATAGCATGGTAAGGTTGGAAGGGACCTCAAGGATCATCCAGTCCCAACCCCCTGCCATAGGCAGGGACACCTCCCACTAGCACAGGTCACTCAAGGGCTCAACCTGGCCTTGAACACCTCCAGGGAGGGAGCAGCCACAACCTCCCTGGGCAACCTGTGCCAGTGTCTCACCACCCTCACTGCAAACAACTTCCTCCTAGCATCCAATNTCACAGCAGAGCTGCTGCAGCCCTCTCAGCATCTTCATGGCCAAGGGCAATGGTTTGAAGCTGAGGGAGGGCAGGGTTAGACTGGAGCTGGGGAAGAAGTTCTTTAGTAGGAGGGTGGTGAGACCCTGGCACAGGCTGTTCAGGGAGCTTGTGGATGCCTCCTCTCTGCAGGTGCTGAAGACCAGGGTGGATGATTCCTTGAGCAACTGAGTCTAGTTGAGAGGTGTCCTTGCCCATGGTGGTGAGGTTGGAGGAGATGAGCTCCGAGGTCCCTTCCAAACTGAACTGCTCTAGGATTCAATGCTGTGTTCCTCAGGTGAGTTGCACAGAGGCACACATGCTCCTCTGTTGGGTATGTGCAATAATTTCTGAGGCACCTTCCAAGAAACAACAAAACAGGTCTGCTGTGAGTTCTGGGAAAGAGAACATCGCTACTTCTAAATTAAATTTTGTATTAATAAGTAATTTTGTTGCCTATCACAGTCTTAGTGATGCCTACCTCATTCTTAGTATTATATTAAAATTATGGGGTTTTTATAATGAGTAGGAATATAATAATGCAGTGATAAATTGCAGCAAGATAAAGCCTGCAGGCTGATCTGCTTTAATATGGTTACATATCACATTGCAGTAAATTTTCTGCAAATGGCATAATTCCTGCAGGAATTATGTGCTTATATTATTGCTGGCCTTATACATGCAGCACCTGCAAGCCCACTGCAGGTTCTGTTAGATCATGGCTATAAAAACGTGCAGATTATTTTCCTGGTGAACCTAAACTCTCGGTGTGTTTATACCATACATCTGGGATTATTCTCTGAGTTCTGAGCCCAAAGAAAACTCTGCAACCGAGTTAGCACAGCGGCAAGTCTGAACAAATAAAGCTGCCTCTCAGCAGGGTTTATTAATGTAGGCATCACATCGTGCCTCTGCAGTTATGGAGCTTTTTTTTCCCAGGCTCAGGGGTAGGCAGAGTGTGCTTACATCTGTCT
Source organism: Semnornis frantzii (assembly GCA_013399775.1). Taxonomy (NCBI): domain Eukaryota; kingdom Metazoa; phylum Chordata; class Aves; order Piciformes; family Ramphastidae; genus Semnornis; species Semnornis frantzii. The sequence continues at coordinate 11,197 of VWYK01100340.1, forward strand.
ACACCACGCAGCATAAACACATGCTGCCAGCCCGGGCCCTGGCTTGTGTTTATTGTAACAAAATTGTGGCAGTTATGATGCCTGTTTATTGTATTCACTCCTAGCATTCATCAAGGAGCCAAGAGGCAGAAATTAAGTGAGGGGTTTTTGGGATTGAGTGTACTACACTGCACAGTTTTACAGCAGCCACTTTGGACCCTTTTATGTATTTACATCTGGGGCAGCTTCGAGCTTTGGTTTTGGCTTTCCTTGTAGGATGGAATAAACAAAGGAAAAAAAAACAACCCTAACCTTTTGGATTTCTTCATATGGCTCCACTTGAGTAGTACATTATTCATTATAGGCTTTTGGTGTTTCTAGGACATTAATCAGTGTTTTGTTGGGGATTTTTTTTCCTGATTGATAGAATTTGTAGCTCCTATAATGACCAGTACAGGTCTGGTAGGTACATACTTGTAGGTGGTAGAATGTGAAGAAACAGAAGAGCATTGCTGCTCTCTGGGCACACTTTGGGTTTATGTTTTAAAAAATATCTAAAGAAAATTTCCCCTCACTTCATTTCTTACCATAGGAGATGGAGGTGAGGATTTTTCTGGGGGAGAAAAAAAAAAAAGAGATAAATATAAATACCTGTTCTAGGCTGCAGCCACAAATCAATGTCCTTCATCAGATGGCTTGACATCTCCATACTGTGACTTTCCTGACTGTGCTGAGCCCCATGCCAGTAGAACCATAAGGGCAATTCCTTCCAGCAAAACAGGCTTTACTGAAACAAAGGGAACCACAAAACCTTCTGCTGTTCTTCTTAGTCTGATTGCCACTGGTTCGGAGGATAAAATGTGTAATACAACTTCTCTTCATCCTTTCACCCAATAGGAGGAAAGCTTCCTACCCTTTTCCCACCATGACTGTCCACCAGGTTAGTAAAAGACATGCATTTGAAATCTTCAGTGGACTTTTGCAGGTGCATCTGTGGCCAAGGGGAGGAATTTTCATGATATCCTTAGTCAAATATTAAATAAGGATTATTTTAAAAAGCATTGAGATATGTAAAAGCAAAAGATTTCACACAGCAGCACCTTGGAGCAGTCAGTCCCTATTAAACATTCAGGAAACAAGAAATGTTCTGTATCTATTATTAAAATAAGTGTCAGCACACAAGAGAAACCTTAGCAGCCTGGGACTCTGTGATGGAGACAATGCCAGCCTGGCTGCAGCCATGACCCTTAAACTCCTGCGCCTTAGTTTTGGCTGATGGGAGCCTGCATTGCATGTGGCGATAAGGAGGAGGCTAGAAGGTTGTTGAGGAGAGGCTACACTTAGCTGTTAAAAAGCAGGAACATTAGCTATGAGTGTGTAGAAGGTCTGAACTGCATTTTATTTTCCTAAGCCTGGAAAAATAGGCTTATTAAGATTCTACTGACTGAAGGTAACATAAATTGATTTATTGTCTGGAAATTCAAGCACTTATTACAGTTCCTCTCACAGTCACCTCTGCCATCTCTGTCTGTTTTTCAACCAGTCTTAAATGCTACAGTGCTGGCCCATTTCTAGGATAAATAGGTATCATTCATATTGCCAGCTGCAGGGGACTACTGCATGTGCCAGTAACTGAGTATCAGGAATAGCTGAATGAGGAGATGTTCGAGTTGAGAAGAGAAAGTTTAAAATTAGCAAACAAGATGAATGCTGTCAGATCTAAACTAATTTCTGTCCAGATTCATCAAGGACACAGCTGCTGCAGTGTGTGTCATGAGACAGAAAGTCAAGGAATGTTTATTTGATAGAATGAAATATAGCAGGGAGTTGCAGATTACATTAACTGAAATAATGTTGCATGAATAAGTTTTGGGTTTGGGGTTGTTTTTTTTTTTAGGGATTGTGAAATAATCAGGAAGAAATGGAATAGATATTTCACCAATAACCCCTCTCTGTGACAAGTGAAGGCAAAATAATCTTCTGTGCTTTAAAAAGGTGCTGCAGAGGAGATGGTGAGTTAAGGCCAGCTTTGTTTGTAGAATGGGCGTCTTAGGACTTTAAATCCAGAGGAGTTCTAACACATAAATCCAGTTTTGTTCCTTAAAATCATTGCTACAAAGGTTATTTTCCCTGTTCTCTCAGTCAGGTGCAGTAATCAACCAGCACTGCAGTGGCAGCAAAGTTCTAAGTCTGTGACACTTCAGATTTGCTTTCAAAATATTGAACCTATCTGACAGAGTTTGAACTTCACAGATTTTTGAATAGTCCCTTCTAGATTAAGAAATTACTGAAGGGCAGGAGGGAGGAGAAAGGGGGAAATGTTTTCAGATGAGAAGCTTGTGTTTAGTTCAAATAAAGATTACATTTTAGAGGATAAAGAAGTCAATGAGACTACAGCTATGGAGCCTCTCAAATCAATGTGCATCTGCCTGGTTGTGTTGTTAGCAACCTATCCTCTGTCTCAGATGAATCCTTTTCAGTCACAGAAGAGAGATCATACAGAGTTTTGTGACTGGCAGGCTTGGCCTCCACTCAGTGGTGAACTACAGAGTCAGACCCTATTAGAAGAATTTTGCTTTTCATGTGGATCTGACAATGCATTGAAATTCATTAAGATTGAAACAGAGTCTGAATGATGAGTTTGATCTTCCTGAGGAGCCTGCCCTTGAAATGGAAGGGAGTGAAAGAAAAATATGTTTAGGATTAAGCAGTTTAAAAGGAATTGTACAAAAACCACGATGACTTCCAATGCAAAATGACTCATCTAGAACTTGGGTAGCATAGAAATGAAGCAGCCAATGGTATTGTGGGAGCCTAGGGCTGCCCTGCCTTTAGAACTTGTGTAACTCTTGCAGAATGCCCTATTACATCCAACTCCTATGGAATTTAATTTGAAAGATTTCAAAAGCATTTTCGTGTAATAGACCTTTTGGTGGTGATCTATAAGGAAGTGCTGTGGAATTTCTTATTAAGTAGGATTGAATCACAGGAGCAGGCAGGGAGAAATGATGTAGGCTACCAAGTCAGCTAGCTGTAGCCTGCTGTGTCCCCCAAGAGAAGGATCCTGCACCATGAAGCAGGACAGTTTTGTCAGGGTGGGCTGTTGGGCCTCACGTTGAAAGAGCCGAGGAAGAGAAAAAAAAAAAAGTCCTCTTGAGTTTTGAAGTGAAAATAGGCATACTTCTAAGGGGCAGGAGAAAATAATGAAACTGCTAAAACCTGAGGACTTTGAGCTGCTGGTTTTATTATTTATCAGCTAACTACATGACACACTTAGGAAAAGGCTTTCTCTTTGAAAAGTTATGAACTAGTACAAATAAGCTGCTCTCTCGTTTTGGTTTGTTGGTGCTGAATGGCTCAAATCAGAGGCCAGCTGCTGCCCAACACATAATCAAAGAGCTTCTCCAATAGGCAAATGATATAAAACTATTGATGTTCTCTTGCTCTTCTAGGTACTGATTTGAAACCCTAAGACTCTTCCTCGTCTGCTTTTTCTTGTGTTACTGCTGCATTTATTCAGGCAGAACTGTTGTGTTTATTCAAATGGTGCAGTGAGAAAAGGGAAGAAGTTCAAAACAGCTTTGTGAAATCAACTCCTCTGTGTTCCACTCTCTTCATTATATTTCTGCTTTTTTGGAGGCAAATTCTTGATCTTCTATACTGAAGCAGTTTTTATCGGATACCATTTCACGTACCTAAAAGAATTCAGTGTTCTTCCCCTGGTTCCCCCCGGCCCCAGGACACAATACCTGAATCCTTTAGGTTTCTCCATACATTCAGACAGGGTGATATTTTCAACCTGCTGCCACAGCTCTGTTGCTCACAGTTGCTGTGAACCATGGTTTGCTGAGGTTGTCAGCTTCAGCTCATCCATTTAAGCCACCTCTTCATCTCTGCCACACGTCTCAAAAGTGGGCTGGATAAGAAGTTTTTACATTTTTTTGGCTGTCTAATAGGAATGAGCTCAACATGAGCCTGCAGGGTGAGTGCAGCCCAGACAGCCAGCCGACTGCTGGGCTGCAGCAAGAGCAGTGCGGGCAGCAGGGCAAGGGAGGGGATTGTGCCCCTCTGCTCTCCTCTCCTCAGACCCCACCTGCAGTCCTGTGTGCAGTTCTGGAGCCCCCAGCACAGGAAGGACATGGAAGTGTTAGAGCCAGTCCAGAGGAAGCCACCAAGATGCTGAGATGGCTGCAGCAGCTCTGCTATGAGGACAGGCTGAGAGAGTTGGGGCTCTGCAGCCTGCAGAAGAGAAGGCTTCCAGGACACCTTAGAAGGGGGATCTGAAGGGGGCCTGTAGGAAGGCTGGGGAGGGACTATTGACAAGGTCTTGTATGACAGGACAAGGGGCCATGGGTTTGAAGTGACAGAGGGGAGATTTAGATTGGGTGATAGGAGGAAGTTGTTTGCAGTGAGGGTGGTGAGACACTGGCACAGGTTGCCCAGGGAGGTTGTGGCTGCTCCCTCCCTGGAGGGGTTCAAGGCCAGGTTGGATGAGAACTTGAGTGACCTGTGCTAGTGGGAGGTGTCCCTGCCTATGGCAGGGGGTTGGGACTGGATGATCCTTGAGGTCCCTTCCAACCTTACCATTCTATGATTCTAATGATAAAAACATACACGTGGTAGAGAATGGGCACACATTTTAAAGAGTGATTCATTACAGACTCTTGTCCAAAAAGACTTCTCACTTGAGCTAGCATCTTCTCTGCTCTCAGCTGCTACAGCTGAAACTGTATGGACAGGGTATGGAAATTCAAGGCAAGCTTCTTATTTAGCACTTCTGCCTTGCCAAATGAATCATTGATAGGAAATCACTCAGCTTGCCAAAATTTGTCATACTGTGCCTCCAAAAGTGAAAGCAGGTTTTTTTTCACAGAGCAAAGCAAATGCTGTGTTTTGCCAGAGATAATGTTTGGGAAGTTGGTACAAGGTATCTTTGTAGCACAGAGAGAGATTTTTTTGTTTTCCAAAGTGATTGCATACTTCAAAGTACCAAGCTTTTTGAGATCCTCTTAAAACTAATTAATCAACTTTGCAAACTGCATATCTTTCTTTCAAGTAGAACCCACAATCCCTCTACCTTGGGGAATAATTTTCTTGTTTTCCTAGTGTTTTCCCAGTCTAATTATTGCACCTCTACGTAGGACATTTGTTATTACACACCATGATTAATTAGCTGCATTATTTCTATATCAGGTGAGAAATCACCGAAGGATTCATGATAAGCTTCTGAAATCAACAAAGACTCTAGAAGGCAAAATGCAATTACTCCCCAATTAAAAATCCATTTAACATATTTGAGAGATTAATAGACAAATTTGATCTGTTTCTTGTCAAAATGATTGGGTTTTTCAGAATGATGAATCGTGTCTGATGCACCTCACTGGAATCTAGAGCAAAAACCAAAGCAAAAGCATAGACTTAGTCAACTAGAGGCAGCAGGGACTTCATTTTTCATACCTGAACTCTAAAATGCCTGCATCATAAGTCAGTGTGAACTCTGCTCCATGCTTTTAGTTGTCATTTCATCACAGACCTCATCCAACCTGACCTTGAACACCTCCAGGGAGGTTGTGGATGACAGAATCACCCAACGTGATCTTTCACGTTGGGTGATTCTGTCATCCACAANGCCTCTCGTCCTAGGTTTGCCCTTCTAAGCAGCTGAAAAAAATAGTCTTAGCCATGCCCAGCTACAAAGAAGTATTCTGGTAGTTGGCAGCTTGAGCACTTTGTTGTCTCTTTAAAAATATATGCAGCAGCAAATCTGATCTTGCCACCAGGAAATGTCAAAGGATCAGGAATGCCAAAAAGCCTCTTGGCTTCCTCAAACCTCCTCCTTTCAGCCTGAGTTTATATATGGAGCCTGATCACAAAGTGATGAACTGCAGCATCCATTTGCTCCTTGTGTCACTGAGGTGTTAATGCAGGACCAGACTGCTGCTGCTTTTTCCTGTTTCCACTTAGAGAATCAAAGCTACCACTTAAGACTCTGGAGGAACTTTTCAAACTGGTAAATATTTGTGCATTTAGTGGGGAAAAAAAAGCAAAACCCAAACCTGTAGGAAGCAGAGCCCCCTTCCTGTCCATCTGCTGCTTAATGTGATGGAAGGTGTTCCCAGCATCTTTTAGCACAGCTGAACCTTTCTTGAGTCCCTGCTGAGGCTTTTCCAGGGAGAGCTGATTCTCACAGCAAGACTAATTTCTCAATTTGTGAGGAGCCTGGAAAGCAGGGACAAATGTTATGATAATAATTGACCATCTTCTGGCCAAATGAGGATGTGTTCTGCACAGAAAACTTGTTCAGGATTGAGTTATTAATGCAAGTTTCAGGGTGTGAGGCAAGCTTCTGAAAAGGCAGGCTTTTCAATCAAAGAAAACTTTCCTCACACCCAGGCATTATCTGGAGAGCCATATGGATGACTCTCTGGCAATCTGCCATTTAGCAGGCATCTGATCTATCACTTTCTGTGTCGCTTTTGAAAGCCTCATAGTAAAGGCTCACTGATTTTTCTCTTCAATCCTTAGTGATCAAGTAGGCTTTAAAACAAGAAAAGACATGATTTCATTAGTTTGGATTCATAAACTCAGCCAGTGAATAGCTTCTCCCAGACTTTAGCTTTAAAGCATGGCAAAAGGCTTCAATCATGATATAGAAACCATAGCATGCGGGGAGCAAATAAATGATCTGGCAGGATTTAATCTGAAATTTTAGTCCTAATTAATCTTACAAATCCTCTCCACCAAAAGTCAGTAGTATTTATTTACAGGATTTTGTCTATGTGTGTATCACCTGCAGGTATTGACATTCTTCTGTGAAATACCTTGTTAAGAGGAAAATTGTAGATACAGGCAGATCAAAAGTCTTCAAAAGTTCCTGTTAACTTTTAAAAAATTATTCTAGATGAGAAGAGACTTCAGCTGTTGGGGCAATCCAAACATCCTGATGCTTTTAAGTAAATGTAACTTTTAAAGGGCTAAAGGTATAAAAGAAATGAGAGGGAAATCTCCTGTCTTGAGGCAGTATTTACTACTCTATTACATATTTCCTAGTAATAGTAAGTAAATCTTCAGTGATCTGACTTGCATACAAACTGAATGATGTGGGTATCTCTCTAACTTTTTGTGTGCTAGTTAGCAGGCTGTAACACTAATAATCTCCCTTTTAATTTCTGTCTTTGTGCTGTATGAAATAATTTCTCTAATGAGTTTCAAATACAGATGAGCAGTGGAAGCATTCCCAATTAAAGGCTAAAGCGAGGTGCTTTTCAAAGTTTTAACTAGCTGGAGCTCCAGAAATATTCAAGAAGACTGAATTATTTCTAAACTCTGAAAATCTTAGTTAAAAGATGAATAAATAACTTCAGGAGCAGGCTGTCTCATCAAACTATTAAAGTCACAGTAGGCAGACTTCAATTTTCCAGAGATAAAACAGATTACACAGCATTCACGTTTAAACTATTGATAGAACGAGTTGGGGAGACAGCCACACAGTTAGCAGCATAGATAACCTTGGGGAAAGCGCTTGCATGAAATTTCCAGCCCTCCACACCTGTCACACTTTCTGAAGACAAATATCCAGCCAGAAGTGCCCACATGTTCTCTGGATGTCATCTCTCCAATACACAATAGCAAGAACCCAAAGCAGTCCAGGAGAGTAGTCTGGGACAGACAAATTGGCCTTAATAGAGACAAAAATGTCAGTGCAGGACACTTTTCCCCTACACTGTTTTCTAAAGAGACTTCTGATGCTTGGCAAAAGAGGCTTTGTGTCCTTCAGGCTAAGCAGAGATCATTTGGTATAGAATCATTCGGTATCACGGTGGTGGAAGCCAGGCATAATATTTTGAACTAGTAAGGATATGACTGGTCGCTTCTAAAGGCAGTATAGCAGTCCTGGGTGGCATCTGTTCCTCATCCCTAGCTCCTAAATTGTTGTTCAGGTGGAGAAAATCTCCACATCTGCATATTTCTTACTTCCGGAGTTTAGGCTTTTCTAGTCGGACCTGATTGTGGTTTCTGTGTTCTCACATTGCTTACATTTGTCCCATCAGAGCTGGGTGACACATAGCATTTAGAAAGAAAGTGGAGATTATCTGTGTGCTCAGCATGGCAGAAGAATGTCTCCAAATGGAATCAGGAGGTCTACTTTCAGGGTTTTTTTGGCAAAAGGAAATTTCCCCTAAATGACTTTAAAAGATATTGGTCAATGCTGAGATGAAAAAAGTTAGGCTCTGACATCCAGAAGTGTTGTGATCCATTCAAGGGTGTGGTGGTTTGGAAGTCTCCCCTTCCACGAGACTCACCAGCCTAACTCAGCTGCCTGGAAGTTAAGGATGAAGCTGTGTTTTACAGCCTAGCACAGTATTTACAACTGTATACAAGTTAGAAGTAATACAGAAATTCAGAATGCCTCCAGGAGAACCAGACTGCCCAGGAGGACTCCTGACCACCCCCTTATCTCAGAAATAGCCAGATAAAGCTCTGTATAGCTCACGTGGTTGACTTGCAGAGATCTGAGGTGAGATGTCAACAGCCAACAAGGAACGAAAAGGAAATGGTTAGACCCAGGTTACACAGGTTCATTTAGAGGAACTAAGGCATGATGCAGCACAGACCAAAGAAGCACCCCTTGTCTTGTATTTTGACTATTTATGTTCCTCAGCAGAGCCATTGAGTGATATAGACAGCACTATTATTTTCTTTTCACAGCCAATGATCTAATTTATCTCATTAGAACATTCCAGTTAGCCTCAAACCAGCACAAAGGGTTTTACAAGGGCTGAGGGCTGCCTGTTATGCCCACAGTTAAGACTCCTGCTGCTCACGGTGCACCCAGTACTGTGGCACCTTCCTTTCCTCCGTTGTGCAGTGAGAGCTTGAGTATGGTCCTGCATTGCCCCTGGGGCATTTCACTGGAGGTGAGGGGAGGCTGTGGCTGAACGGTGCTGTGGCTGAACGGTGCTGTGACTGAATGCTGCTGTGCTGTGGCTCCTGGAGAAACGGCAGCGTGTCCTGGAGTTCTGCTTCATTTCAGTTTGCAAAGCCTGTGGAGGCACCGGAAAAGCTTTGGCTTAGGATTGGGCCCTGAAGAATTGGCAATATCTCTTGAAGAACTGTGGTGTACTTTTCAAATGAAAAGATCAGTCACAATTTCTGCAGTGACACCTGGGTTAAAACAAGAGAACCTGGTATTTTCTCTTATTAAAAAAAGATATTTTTCCCTTCGAAACTTCATAAGGAAATAGAGACTGAACTTTCTGCACATGAGCTAATTGCATTTTCTGTGCAGCCTTAATGGTTTAAAGCTCTGGGTCTTTGCTCCTCTGGTTTCACCAAATGAATACCTGCAGGGATAGGAGTTTCATAAGCCTTTTTCCCCCCAGGGTTATCTATTGTGCTGACTGTGTGGCTGTCTCTCTAAACTGTCCTATCAATTGCTCAAGTGTGAATGTCATGCAATATGTTTCATATCTGGGAGGTTGAAGCTTTCTTCTCCTACTGGGAGTTTCATATTTTGATTAGACAGCCTTAGTCTCTCCTACTTCCTAGGAGCTACTAAAAGTGCTTTTGTTGTACAAGTAGTTTGGCAACTACAACTTTATGTGGAATGGTTAAACAGTCGAACCACTTCCCGCTTTGAATTGCCTTCCACATCAGTAATGACAGGCTACAAACTCTTCCTTGTAGTAATGTGATGGTTTGAGGCTAATTGGAATATTCTACTGAGAAATGAAATCTTTGGCTGTGAGGAGAAAACAGTGACCTGTATCACTCATTCTTCTGCTGAGAAACACAACTAGTCAAAATATAGATAAGGCACTCACTCCTCACACACTGCTCACTCAGTTCTCACTTGTTCTCCTTCTCTCTGGTGGTCTGTGTGGTTGCATCTGCCTTAACTCTTTAATCTGACCTAACCCATTTTCCTCTAACCTTCTCATTGTCTTTTTGACATCTCACCTCAGATCTCTGCAGATTTGTCACATGAGACATACAAGGATTGATCTGGTTATTGCTGAAGTGAGAGAAAGAGGGGGAGGAGGTTTGGTTCAGGAGCCTCCTGGCAGGCTGACTGTTTTGGGAGGGATTTNTGGTGAATTCATGGCGGGGGGGGCAGGGGCAGATAACTCCCAAACCATCACAAATAAATATTATACTCATATATGCATTTTAAAATATCATCTTCTGTGACGGTTTTGGTCTTATAAATACGTTAGCTTTTTTTGTTGATATTATATATGCACTGTTTAAACCTCCCCTTGGTGAGCAGCAATCTAAGGCTAACTAAAATGATCTGTAATTTAGAGGCCCTGCATAGAAATTGCACAAAAGTAGATCTGGGAAATCTGATAATTCTGATTTATGTGTACCAGAACAGAGGACTCTTGGTCTACATGAGGGCTTAGTTATTCAGGTGCAATGCAGAGGGTAATGAGTATGTGAATAAATGTAGCATCCAACCAGCAGGAATCATAGCATGGTTTGGGTTGGAAGGGACCTGTTATGCAAATGTTCTATCACTTGAAAGCATTTTTTTCACCTTTACAGTGGTTTAAATGGTGTTTGGGGGTTTTGTGTTCAGAATGGCACACGCTATAAAGAATATTTGGTGGGAAACAACCCTGGCTGCTTAGACTGGGTCAAAATGTATTTTAACATAAAGTGAGCAGTACATTAGGTCCTAGGTGTGATTTACATTTGCAGACAAGGAGAACTATTCAGCCCAGAAATACTATTCCCAAACATGCCTGAATCGCTCAAGATTATCTGACCTCATCAGTTCTTGGTACTACTCCTTTGCCTCTTCTAAGTGCCAATGAATCCAGCAAAGGTCTTATCTGGGCTCCAGCTGCCACAATCATGCAGCTCCCTAGTCGCAGATTACCACAGGAGCTTTTGCTGATATGCCTACATGAATGAGATGTGTATTTTGAATGGTATCAGAACTGCACAGGTATTTGAGAGCTGAATGTCTGGCCATGAAATAAGTGAGATGGAGATGCTTAGCTAAAGCTTTTGAGGAAACCATCAGGTTAGATGCAGGTATTTCCTTCGGGAGAGATGGAGAACTTCGTAGTTGCTGCAAGGCTGCACCTTATTGTGGCATGTGATGGGGACTACTGGCATTCAGCAAGAACACATTGGTGTGAAGATGCCTGTTTGTCTGATTCACAGAGGGCATGGGCTTTTTTAATGAAGGGTTGGTGCTTAGGGATAGAAAGCAAAGAAATACCTCACAAATAAACAGAAGGGTGCTGTTGTTTCTGCAGTGTCTGCCAGAGTGGTGATGCATTTTGCTTTATTTTCTTTTTTTCCCCCAAGGCCATGCTGTTTTACTGTGCTGCTGAGGACTGACTTAGTAATAAGTCATCTGCAAGGTTCTTCCAGGTCAACACCTCGTGAAACCCAGATAGTACAGTAGGAAAATGATCCTGTTGCTCTACAGTTCTCAGAAGTCTGAATCCCTCAGCTTCTTTAGGGCAAAGCTTCTTAATGGAATCACAATATTTGGATGGCACAGTCCCCAGGATATGCGAACATGCTGCCTAAACAGCTGTTAAATAATTGTCAATGTTTATTCAGCCTCTCAATCAGGAAGAGGTAGATTTTAGCACACTTTATGGTGGGATCTCTGTAGAGAACAAAGTTAATCCTTCCTGCTACTAATGTGTTTCAGAGCTGTTGTGCTCTTTGCTGATGCCAGTGATGTACTGCGTGCCATGGCAGTGCCTCCTATCGGTTTGCGCCCTGCTCTGTTCGCTGCCTCCACTGCAGTGCTGGGTTGAGATGAGGATTAGGTACGTTCAGAGAACCCCAGGAAGCTGTGTACTTTTAACAGACGGCGCAATCAGACCTGAAGTCTCAGCACAGTGATCTCTAAACAAGGCATGTTCAAGCCAGTTTGTGTCCAAAATTGCATGCAAGAGTTTGCACTTGTTCAAATGCCATGCCACAGCGTGTAATATGGATATTTGCTGTAATACATCTGTACACTTCTGTGCTGCTAGATGCCTAAGGTTAGGCTTGATGCTCCATACAGAGCATAATTTATTTTCAGACAGAAAGATGTTCCAAGTGATAGAGCATGAAGTTAGGAACAACGTCTGAATCCACTGGAAGGAAAACAGTTTTTAGATCTGAATTGTGTGTTATATCTTCGCGGTTTGGCACTTCGTATTCAGGTTTTGCAAAGTGTAAATAAGGAGGAAGAATACTCCAGCCCATCTGGGGAGAGTTCCTTCACAGGTTTCCACATTATCATGCACTTGGTCATTGCTTATGCAAGATTCTACATTGACATGGAAATGAAAGGTTTAGTTTATGCCTTGATCTGTTTCTGAATGTTCCTTAAGAGTTAAGTGGCTACAGCAAGATAAGGCATGCTTTTGTGTCTTAAAAGTCATGATCCAAAAGGGTAAATATGGTACAAAAACTGTTACTGGGTGTATGGTCTAAAAATATATTCAGTCTGATTGCTCTTTTATAAATATTAGCTATCTGCTTTAGTGCTTTGCACTGCGGCATCGTGACAGCACGAGGCCTGATGTGATATAAATGATGCCAATCTATGCACTGTTGGCATGAGCATCTGTCTCCTTGGCAGACTCCAAAGGCAGCTCCTGGCAGCTTTGGAGTTGCCTCTAGGTCTATCATATGGTTAAACTTCTGACTCTCTCCCTTTAGCTAAAGTCCACTCCATCTGGAACCTATTTAATTCCCTTTCACCTTTGATTCTGGAGAAACATGTATGGGAACGCTGTGAACTCTGGAGTCATTTAAACACTTAGCAATGCTAAGCTTCTGCTGAGATCTGAGATCAGGATGGTACACCCTAGAACTGAAAAAGGATGAAGCCCAGAGCACTGCTTCATGCAAAGCTAACAATGAAATGACAGTGCAGCTTGTTTCTCTCTGACCTGGGGTTGTGTTGGGTTGTTCAGTCAGTTCAGCACTGCTGTGGTACTGCTTTACCTCTCAGCACTAGCTGGACTGCCAGTCAGGGTCTGACACAGCATCAAGGAGAGGAATCAGGCACAGAAGGTCCAATGGTGTTCTGGGTTGGCCTAGAATTTTGCTGCAGACCAAGGCATACTGGAACTCTGAGATTTATCCCGCTTATGCAGAGCTGTGGGCATTCAATCTTAAATGGGATGGGTCCTATTCAATTTGCAATGGTACAATAGGATCAGGGTTCTACTGTACCATCTGCCATGAGGTTAAACTATTCTCCTCCTTCTTGCTTCTTGGACCAGTTTCTTTGGTCTACAGACCAAGTATGAATAGTTTCCAGTCACAGCTGTACTGGGATGTAGCCTCCTCAGAGAGAGAGACATAAATCAAAGTTTTCCAAAGAGAGTAAGAAATGGTCAAAATAAGGTGACTGTTCATTTTTTATTAAACCCTTTTCCTTCTCTCATGCTCCTCAATTGCCATTAAACAAGTCCTATTCCCTGACAGCCTCCTGGTAACATCAGTGTCTAGCAGATGCAAAGCAGGTGACTCACCCAAAGTGGATGAGTGTTTCACCCTCACAGCTACTGAAGCACACTGCCTTTGGGCAGAGCCAACAGCCACAAAGTCGTGTGCACTGGAAAAAACAAAGGCCGTGGAGGATGGGGAGTAGTAAAGGCAGACAGCTTGCTCACTGGATCCCAGCACTCTTCTCAGGGTCTCTGACATCTGGCGGCTTGCTTGGGTTTCTCTTCACTCTTTCTCTCACACCAGGAGAGGGCTGTACTTACTGCTCCATCCTGCCATGCCAATTACAGCAAGGGGATAATGACACTGACGCCATTCCAGTGCTCTCTGGACTCAGGCCGTTAGCCAGATGGGCAAAAACATGGGAAGGGCTCGACTGGAAATGCCAAGGAGAGCAATCTGAAAAGCCAGAAACTTACTTTTTCCTTCTTGCTTCCTTGTAGCATAGGCTTTTGTATGCTTTTCTGTGGCAGAGTTCTTCACCAGAGTCCCAAGTACTGACTCTCTTCTGGCTCTTTTCATGTCCACTGTCTGTGAAAATGTCTTATGTAGGCAAAGGGAAAGTGCTCTGGGGAGCTATGGTGTCGATGAGCCTTACCTAAAGCTCTTCATTATGTCCTCCCAGGCACAAAGAGTGCGTCTGAATGCTTGGACACTTAATTTTCTCAGTGCAACCTGAACCTCATTTTGTCCTGCTAGCCACTGAGGATCATTCAAATCAACCCAAGCAATCTGTGAACCCTGACATCAATTTGTCTGCCCAAATCACCAGTTTAATAAATAATGGAATTAACCAGGTAAAGGTTATGTCCCTTTAATATTCATATAGTACTTCACTATGCATTTTTATATCTTAATCAAGAAGTCACTTGGAAAGACAGCAAGCCTGAAAAGCTGCTTTTGAAGAGAGCAGTGCTAGATGCCAGGTTGTCACACAATATGTTGTTTCCTCTCCTCTGCTGCAGATCTAGGAGGTGAGCTTCTATGATGGAGATGACTGAAGAAAGACACTAATTTGAGGTTTGGCATTTGACAGACAAAAAAAAGATGCAAAATGAAGAATGTTGTTACAGATATAAAAATAAGCAAGAAGCCAAAATGATCTGCAACAGAGAGAAGCAGGTGACTCACTGTGAGATAAAAGAAGCCATTAAGGATAGCTTACTTTTGAGCCTTCTCTTGATTTATTTGGGGCTTAAAACCCACTGCTGGTTTCTCCTCTAAATCAGTTCTGTTGATTTCAATACTTGGTAGTGAAAACCTGTTTTTTTTAGGGGTGTGTGTGTTTGTTTATTTGTTTGGTTTTTGGGTGTGTTTTTTTCTTTTTTTTCCTTCTCTTATTCCACACTGCATTTTGCATCTCATAATCTGGCATCTACATTTACAAGTAATACACCTGCCAGATCATGCAACTCCTACACAAATCCCCAGCAGAAACACAATTAGCTGAGAAGGTAAATACTGCACCAGTCACTGTTGGCAGAGATACCACAGAAAACTTTGTCTTCAGTCTCCCTATTGCCATCTTGTAGCTGCATTGTAAGAAAGAGCTAGAAAATGAGGACATGTGTAAAGTTCTCATGTAAATTAACTGCCACCTGTAGGCAAGATCAGAAGACATATGCAACATTGCTGTGTCCTTCAAAATACAATGTGGGCCTGGTAAATATCTTTTTTTTTGTATAAGATATAAGAGAAATTTATTTCAGGAAACCAGAGACATATTGATGCTCTCTTGTACATCCAACCTGGGAATCCTTTGGTGTAGGTCTGTCACTTTTCCCTTGACTGATCTCTTTTGTTTAAGGCACATTCTGCTAATAGATGCTGTGAGTGCAGCCTGCTGCACACCACCAAAGGCCATCTCAGGATAATAGAAAGCTCAGAGCTTCAATCCATCTGTCACGAGAAAAAATGACCTAAGATGTGTGGATCAAATATATGTCTCTATATGGCTCAAAACCAGAGAGCAACTTCATTTCTTTTGTGCTTTAAAGAAGATTAGGATAACTTTCACCCTGACTTCACCGAAACAGCCCTAGCCTTTAAACTTCATATCACTCAAGTCTGGAATGCATGAAAAGGGGACAGCTTTTGCACTCAATGGCTTTATTAATGATTGATTTGAGATGAGATTCTCCTCATAAGAGAAAAAAACAGAACACCAAACCAAACAATCAGCAGCATGAAATATGCAAGCAGGTTCTTTTTGTTCTATGAGCAATAGTTCTCTTGTGTACCAAGGGGATAAGTCAATTTGTGCTAAACAGGAAAGAGCAGGAAGGTGCCTGTAGAGGTAAAGTGTTGTTACTCTACAGTAGGTGTCCCTGGCCAGTTCTGTTGGAAAACCAGGAGATGGTAATGGAGCATGCTCTCCAGTTTATTTATCAAAATTTATATTTTACCACTTTGCTGGGGTTCTCAGGTAGCTAATTTAGAATCTTCAAAGCCCTGCAATCGTTACAGGCCTATGCAGGTATGCTGGCTAAGATCTAACTCCATGAAATAGCTGTTCCCTAGGAGGAATGGCACATTCCAGCTCTGCACTACCACTCTGCTCCCAAAAGAGGTGAGGAAAGTGCTGCATTTCTTCTGGGTGGAGACGTCTTCAGTTCTTGAAGTGGCCTGATAGAAGTAGGGTGCATTTCAAAAGCCTTAGAATGTAATGGCTGTCATTAGAGGAATGGTAGCACACATTTAATCAACACAGAAAGACATTTCTACAGAGGTGGCAACAGAAAACCTTCTGTAAAATCCACTTCAGCTACACGGACCTGTGCAGTACAAGAAAGTTTAACAGCCTCTATCCTTTTCCATCCATTGTCTTCTGTCCTGTTCCTTAGAATAAAATCCTCATCGTGAGTGACTTTGAAGCTCGGTGAATTGCCAATTCCAAATGTAAATATTATTAAAATTAAAATTTAATATTTCTATTTTAAAAGTCTGCAAGCAGCCAAAACCCCACCTAGTTCCTGTCACACAGGTCTCATATTGTAGATTAAAGCCAAGTGAAATAAGCAAAAATGGCTTAGTCGGAGCGAGGATACAAGGACAACTTCTTGGGGGCCTCTGTTCAGACTTCTTCATTTTCTTGTGGTTTGAAAACAGGAGAAGCCTCAAATAATTACATGTCGGAGTAAAATCTGTTCTCTTGGGCAATGCAATCTCGAAGCTCAGCACAGGTTTTCCTTTGGCAAACTTACTAATGATCTATTTTGAACACATTTAGAAAAAGCAGCTTGCCAGTAGGAGACATTTAGAGGAGAAGGCAGAGTTCTGATGATGTGAAGTGTTTGATGAGGGAGAACAGGGTACATGAGGAAAGGAATAAATTCTGAATGTTTCCTCTCTCCCTTCAATGCTTAGATAAACAGCAGAGATCCTACCAACCAATGCTTCTTTTCAGGTGTAGATAATACACACTTTGGCTTTCATGTTTCAAAGAGGTTTTGCTGCTTGTACAGGACTATGCAGACAGTTGATACTAGAGACAGAATTCCTAATTTTCTACCTAGTCACTGTACAACAGAGTATTACCACAGGGCCAATAATGAGCTCTGTGCTCCAAATACAATAAATCAGTTGGGGTACATCTTTCTTTTGAAATTATTTTGATTTCCCTTGAATTAGCAACTCTTTTTCACAGTAATTTCTCTAATCATTGCCGTAAGGTTCTCTTAGAAGCTGTATCAAAGATGGAAGAACCATAGGGCTAAAATCCGTATCTGTCTTTGTCACTTTTCTTTCTTTAGCTTTAAGAATATCCATGTACGTAGCCAGACCTGTGCTCTGAAAAATTAGAGCAGAAATTAGAGTGATAAAGACATAATTGAAAGGAAGTGTGGAATTTGGAGGAAGATGAAGAGTGCATAATGGCATATGGGAAGAACTGTATGCAGAATCTGTGGTAATCAATCTTCAGATAAAAATAAGAGGGGAAACTGACAAGTACTGCATGGGGTGGAAAATGGAAAGCAGCTCAGGCTTCTGTGATTTTCCCACAGCACTTCCCCTTCCGAGATCTTTGCCTCCATCACTCCAAAATGTCACCTGGGCACAACCTGGCTTCCCTGCAGAGAAGTCTGGCCAGGGCATCAACTGTCCTGTGTGTCTCAGCTACAATACTAATGTCACTAGAATGGGCTATGACAGCAGTGTCAAAGTCAATTACTCCTATAGGTTAGACTCAGATTCCTTGGCAGCTGCAGGATCATTAGGGAACACAAACTTGATATGATACTGCAAATAGGTTTTGATATAGGGAACAAACTGATGAATCACCTAAAGACTATTTTGTGGCCAATGGACACAGTGTCCAACTTGATGTCTCTTTTTCTGTGACTACACATATTTGGAGATGAGACAAAACTCATAGACAAGTGGGATTTTCCTTGCAGGAATGCACGGTTGAAAGCCACCCACTCGTGTCCAGTGTGCTGGGAACATTAAAGGGCACTGGCCAGGTAAGACAGGGACAAAGATATGGTCTGGATATTTTGTACTGTGGGGAGAACCAGCTAGCCTGGGAAAGAAACAAGGTGGCCAGCCAGACTTCACATCTTAGTCTGTGACCTCTTACCAGGTATTGACTGAGTGGGAGTGGGGCTTTTTTGTCATCCCTGCATATTAATTACTCCATTTATTCAACTCTGTCGTGGTAGGCCTAGG
>VWYK01100348.1:0-11194 GCA_013399775.1 Semnornis frantzii
TCTATACATATCTATATTTATATCTCTATATATAAAATACAAAGCAGCAGTATGTTTAGAAACAATATTATCTGTTAACAATGAATTCTAAAAATTTTGTCTTTGGAAATAAAGTATCTAGCAAGCATACATCTTCAAACTCAGTTGACTTCCTTTAACCCAGCTGCTTGACCTAGAATAATCTCAATATATGATTTAAAGAGGAAAGCTACTGTAGTTCAGTTTAATTTTCCCAATTATCTATTTGCATCTTTCTTACTTTTTTTTTTCTTTTTAAATACTGCATATGAAGAAAAAGGAAAGATAAATTCTTGCCTGAACATTTTGAAATGGATTCTTGTTACCGTAGGATTCACTGAAGTATGTGAAATCATCTATGCTAAGCTGAAAAACAAAGAGTAGATTGGTGAAAAGAAGCTGTGGCATTCCATTTAGGTACAGACTTCTACTCAGCACTGGTGAGACAAAAGGAGTTAATGTTACATACCGTATCCTGCAGGAACAAGATGAGGTTTCTGGAATTCTGGGTAAAAACGGGTTGCAAGATTTCAGTCAGCTCCTGTGCTGAGACAATATGTCCTTCGTGCAAAGCAGTGTCTGGATTCCACTGTAATCTACAAAGAAATTGGCTTTTTTCTGTAAAATTTGCTGCCAATTATGACACTTCTTTCTTTAAATATGCAGCAGAAGCAGGTAATGATGTCATCTTTGGATTAAGATCAGGCTTACAATTCAGTTTACTTTCATTCTACTCAAAAGAACCTGTCCATTTGTGCCCATATTACATTAACTGTTACATCAGGAATTAAATTGGTCCAGTCATGGTAACTGTCTATCTCTGCTTTCTTGTTTGTGTACAGCAGCAAAATAGGTACTAAATGAAATTATAGAGTCATAGAATGGTAAGATTGGAAGGGACCTCAAGGATCATCTAGTTCCAACCCCCCTGCCATAGGCAGGGATGTCTCCCACTAGTACAGGTCACTCAATGTCTCATCCAACCTGGCCTTGAAGACCTCCAGGGAGGGAGCAGCCACAACCTCCCTGGGCAACCTGTGCCAGTGCCTCACCACCCTCGCTACAAACTTCCTCCTAACATCCAATCTAAATCTCCCCTCTGCCAGTTTAAACCCATTGCCCCTCGCCCTGTCATTGCAAGACCTTGTCAGTAGTCCCGCCCCAGCCTTCCTGCAGGCCCCCTTCAGATACTGGAAGGCTACTATAAAGTCTCCTCAAAGCCTTCTCTTCTCCAGGCTGAAGAGCCCCAATTCTTGTAGCATGTCCTCATAGGAGAGCTGCTCTAGCCCTCTGATCATCTTTGTGGCCCTCCTCTGGACCTGCTCCAACAGTTCCATGTCATGAAGAGGAATAATTTGAAAACCCTCAAAGAAAATTCCCAGAGGGAATCCCAACTCCCAAAAAAACTTTACAGTGCTGTCAGGCATCTTAGTGGCCAGAGAAGGGTAGAACTCAGACTGCAGTTGTCACAAGTTGTCATAAATCAATATTTTTTCCAAAACTTTTGTTATGCAAAAGTGGCTTTTTGGTGGTGCTATAAACACTTTGTTTTCTCCAAGGGTTTTCACAATGAAGGAACTATTCTCCAAAAGTGGCTCAGAAAAGTCACTTTTCCAGAAGGAAGGAGCTTATCTGAACAGAGTGGCTCAAGATACCAAGAAAAGCTTATAATACTTTTGCCAACCTTCCATTATGAGGAATAGACAGAGAAATAACTCATGTGTTTAGTTTTGTTGCTACAGAAGACAGTTAGGGACAAAACAAGAGGTGGCATTATTTTTTCAATACCTGATCAGTAATTTATCAGTACACAAGATGGGCTTACAGTGATGAAGTTTATTATGAAAATTTTGGTTGTAGGTGTTTTGATTAAGGTAAAATTGTCACTCTGTAGAAAAATCAGAGCTTGAAAAATAATCTCCCATCTCCCTCAAATACATATCAGTTGCTAAAGCCTGAGAAATCAGATATTCCAGACTTCCTAACTGGTTCTAACTTTAAAGAACAAAATACAGAGAACTGCAGTGTGCTATAACATCAGCTATTATTTGATTGTAATTTGGTGAAGTTGAGATGCTGGTTAAATTTTCTAATCCAACAGCTATTAAAAAATGACCCTTACACAGTAAGCTTTTATGAATGAAAACAATCTTTACAGTCTCTCTTTAGACAGACAGAAAAGGGGTAATGAACCCATAGGGGGAGTTCAGTGTTGTTCCTTCAAAAAGGAAAATCTGTATTTCCCTTCAAGACTTCCCAGTAATTACAATGAAGATTGCCAAGAGTGAATAAAAAGCTTTTAATTCCATCTGCAGCAGAGATAAAATAGTGTAGCCCTGCAGTACTAGATAGCAGTACTTACTTCAGTTTGGAGGTTGGAGCAAAATACTTATGATAGTAAAGGAAAAGAAGATAGATTAAATTAAGAGGTGTTTAAAAATGGCTTCTGTGAAAGAAAACAATAATGACTACCTTGATATATTTATTGTAAAAGCTAACTAAATAGATCTATTTCATGCCCAATATTATAAAAGATTAAGAGAGAGCTTTGGGGACTTAATAATAAAAAGTAATAGAAAGCACTTGAAACAAAACAGTTATTTGCAGCAGATCAGTGCCAAAGGATTTGTTGTGAACTCAAAACCTTAGAAATTTAATGATTGTGTTTTAAAGCATACTTGCTTCTGAGGTTCCCTGTTCCTTGAAGCAACTTTTGCTAGAAATCTAACCTTGAAAAGCTGCTTTTGTGAGACCTTTCATCTTCCAACCAGTCAACTTTATTAACTCCAGCATCATATTAGAAAAATATAACTACATTGCTTAGTTAATAGTTCTATTATAATGCAATGTTTGCCTAATACTTATATTCACCATATTATACATGCATTTATTTTGTTTCTTTTAAATGGTTTGCTGAATATTATGCACGACTGCAGGCAAGGTTATACCCTTAACTGAATAGGCTGCTACTGTCACCTCCGTGCAACAACATTCTCAACAGTGTTCAGACAAGGAAATCTCACATATTTTGCTAGCTGGCGTATCGTGAACTGCAGAGTGAAACTGACTCATCTGACTGCCCCAGACAGTGCATCATGGATACACTGATGGTGTGCTTTACTGATTGTAATGAACCCGTCCGTCCCTTTGAACCCTGCACCGAATGTGGTCAGCAAGAAATCGGTAAAGGACATCATAAGATTAAACAAGCAGTAGGCCAACATGCATATTGATTGCTAGTATTGATTGCTCACACAAAATGTGTAAAGAAGCCCAGTCTTGTGCAGTCATCTACATGCCAAGCACAACAGACTTAAACTCCCCACTGTAAAAACATTCTGGGGTCATCAGTCATGGAGGCTTACAATGAGGAGCATCTCTGCTAATGTACGTGCTTTTGTGCTGGCTAATAAGAAATAAACTTAAAACTAACTGCTTACTCTTTTCTCCTATAGCCAGACAATGCTTTAAAGAAAGAGAATAAAGAAAGATCCCCTTATTTTGCTTCTTTTTTGTCCCTAACTGCTCTGGCATGCCATTAAGTTTAAGCAGTGACCAGTGTTCTTTCTAGGAAGGACTGGGATTTGTGATCTTGCATTTGATAGAAGCAAATATTTCCAGATTTCTTGTNCATCACTGTAACTTGTGAGATTACATTATTGCTTTGTAACTGACTTCTGAACTGTTTTCCACAAGTTATTCTTGAGAGTTGTCTCTTTCAGTCATCTTGTGATTATCACGTAAGGAATAATATTTTCCCCTGCACAGTGGAAGTAAACACAGCTAACTACATGCTAGCACACAGTATCTGCAGAAAAGTCCAATAAAGTTACAGCTAAAACATTCCATTGCATCCTTTTCATATTCCACCTTCCTCCAGTAGATTTTTCAGTAAATTCCTTGCAGTTTCAGAAAACACTGAAAATGTACCACTTGACATTAACAGCTTCTCAAAGTCTTTTTCAATCAGGATTTGCCAGAAAGGGATTCATTTCCCAATGTGAGCATAGTATAAATGAAAGCAGTAATATATTTTTCAATGATTGTACATAAAAATAATTCCTAAAACATATGAGAGTGATCACAGAAGCTAATATTAATGAATCTGCAGAGGGAAAGAAATTGCTTTGGATATTGTTTGAAAATGGTTAAATCAAGTTTCTCCTCTGTATTGTATGCAAGAGGAACCTCTCCATCTCTCCTTCAAAAAGCAACTAGGAGATATTAGCTTTTTTCTTTTTTTTCTTTTTTATTTTAGACAAAAGAGGTATTTGATTTACTTTTGGTCCTGTAAGGATTTATATCAATCTTCCATTATGCTTTGCACACTACATGTAGCACGTTCCATCTGTATCTGACATCTGATATTATCTTGAATAGCATGATAACAGTGCATAAAACAGGCAGCTTGAAGTGTTACATTCTTATAGTATAGTGTTCAGAGATACAGCTTTACAAACAGCAGCTAGTTCTAAATTCTTTAACTGTTTGACATTGTATCCTACCAGATAACCTGGGAGGGAATGATGTAATAGATCAGTGAATCTCAGCTTCTGTTGATCAATGAATCACTGAGCTTTTAAACTGTAGGGACATGTTTCCACAAAGTGAATAGAAAGGCATGAAAATTGCTGTACTTCTTTAGTTACCCTTCCTAAAACTCTTAGCAGTAGTTTTCAGATGTGATAAATCTGTAGCTCACACGCTGCAAACCTTTCATCACTGCGAAGTACCAAGATGTAAAACAGAGTTAAGGGTTAGCAGCCAAAAGCTGCCGTTACTGTTTCTTCATTTTATAAAGTAACACAAATCTTCTTTCCATTTGCTTCATTGGCTTTCACCAGAACTAATTCCTTGCCCTGCAAGAGCTCTACCTTTCAAAAATGAAAAGGTCATAGTAGGTGGAACACTCCTTCCAGAAAATGTTGTGTTCCTGGAAACAGGAAACTAGTTTAAGCAGGATAGTGGTATCCCATTTTTCTTGCTCTAGATTTGTATAAACCTGACCAATCTGCAGTAGAACAAGTTGTTACTTGCATCTGGGTGGAAGGTTTGCTTTTATGACTAGCCAGGATTAACTGATAAGATTTCGCTTATAATGACAACAGGTGTGTTGTTTATATAAACTAGGAAGTAGGACAAAGGAACCACTGATCTTTTCTTAGACACAGGGTGGCTTTTATCCTAAGAACAACTCTTTCCAACATTTAATTTGCTTTCAAATGATTTGGTGTTGAGACATCCATTTATTTCCTTCAGGGGAAAAATAAAAAATCAAAGTTACCAAATAAACCTTACCAAAATCTGCAAATTTCTGTATGCTGTGGCTCCCCAAGTACCAGAGGTTCTGGTTTTGGAAATACTTAATAGATGGGTAGACATATGTCAAAGCTGTTATTAATTACTGCTAGGAAAAGAATACAATGTCCAGGCTATGTATGAAAGCAACAAAGCCAAAACCTCCCCCACATCTGTTTTCCATGGCCCTCAACATAACAACACAACATATGAAAAAAACCAGAAAAGTAGTATGCTTGTCTGTATGGCACTATAAATGGAGAAAGATTCCCTGAAGAAGAAAGAAAAGAAAAAGAAAAAAAGAGGTGGGGAAGGGAAAGGGAGAAAGGGAAGGGAAAATAAAAGAGAAAAAAAAAGGAAAAGAGTATTAACAAGATTAAGCTCTTAGATTGAAATCTCAATAATCTTGCCTTAAGACAAAAGGTTTACACTGGGATAGATGAGAACAGAATCCAATCTAATCTCTTCCTAGTGACAGTTAGATAATTCACAGTGTCTCAAATGCGTTAAAGAATGCCTGAAAGCCTCATGAAACCTAGAGTGAATCCAGCACAGTTGGGAAAAAGGATTATTACTCTCCAAGAAGCCATTGGTTTGATTCCTTCCTTAGTTTACAGAAGAGTAAATGATGAATAACACTCTGGGAATTAATAAACCAATAGAGACAGAAAAGAATCAAAGCCCATGAGTTCAGACCAGACAAGGTCAGTGACTAAAGGAGTTCAGAAGCATAACTGTTCCTGCCCAGGCATACACAGCTTGGTCATGCCAACAAAGGGACCCAACAGGACTCCCTGACACTGGTGGCCCTTCTGCTCATCCTTAGAGTGAAAGTTAGGGTTAATTTGTGCATCAAGGATATTCACAGCACAAGAACGCATTTTATACACATGAGGAGAGTCAGAGGGATTGTGACAAATGCTAAATACTACTGGTGTTCCGGATTATTTGTATTAGACAAATGAGTAAATACCCATTTAAGATCAGGCCTGTTGAACTAGGTCTAGTACATATGTGCTTGCAGAGTGTATGAGGTGAAGTAATTTGCTCAGGCCAAAGCACACCTTAGGCAAACCTAGAGTACTTGTCATCTTGCTGCCCAGAACGGGAGTTTGCTTTTAGCCTTTCTAAACAGTCCTGTGATACTAGAAGTTCCTGTATTCTGGGGCAGTAATTCCTAGACAAAACCAATATGTATGCCCTGCAGAAACAGCTTTGTAAATAAATGATGCCTTGTACTCTTACAACTTTACACATCCAGTACCTCACCTGAAGCTACTGCACTGCCCAAGCTGCTGCATTTCTGGAAATCCCAAGTAATTATCTAAAATCCTTAAAGTCTGCATGAATAACATTCCTGTTTGGAAAAAAAAATATGTCTATATCTGGCTCTTTCAAGGCAGGTTTGAAGTACGTGCAAACCCTGAATTTCACGTGTCTCTTCGGACCTGTCAAGACTGCCTTATGTTGTGCTTTTTAAGTTATAAAATCTGTAACAGCAGAGTTCAAGGATGCCTTAGGGTGAATAAAACATGTCTACTTTGGACCTGAAGAATATGGATTTTACTTAATTCTTACTGCCTGTCTTAGATTGTTTGGTTGTTGAGAAGTAAATTCATGTATTGGGTAATTTTATAGCCCAAAAGTTATTTACCACAACTGATAGTATACATTCTACATACACACACAGAGAGAGCAATGGCAGAAAGAGAGATTCTCTTTTATTAGATTGCTTACCTCTGAGCTGACCATAGAAGCATTGGTACATGGTCCACTGACAAAGACATTTTGGGCAGCACAGCGAGGGTGCAGAATAGCAGGGCTAGAGGCGCAGAGCAGAGCCGCGGCATGACTCCAGGCAACTGTGTCTGTGACTGGTCAGCTGCAAAGGAAAGTCTGAGCGTATACACAGCTGCACTTCCCGTTTTGACAGCAGCTATCCGGCTTCAGCCAGGCTGCTAGGTGAGGTTGCTCTTTAGCAAGACTGGGACTTTCCGAAACATGAACTTCCTTATCTTGAAGTCGAGAGTTACACATATTTTTAATAACTTTTACGTTTGTGATTTAAGCAGCTCATGAAACTCGTCTGAAACAGGATCATCTCCACAGACAGACTAGTACAAGGGAGAGTCATGAAGTCCAAATTCCTGTCCTACTGCTTTCTTCTTGATAACTGCAGGCTGATAAGAGTTACTCAACTTCAAAATGGAGTTTATAGAAAAGTTTCCCATACTGCACAAAATGTAGTCTGCAGAACTTCTATCTTCTTCCTCTGCTACACATTATCGTGTCCCTCAGATTAGCTCTTTCACATGTACTGAGAGCTGGTGTCACACATTTGGGTGTTGACAGGTTTGAAATCTGCAGTAAATCTATCCATTTCAGATTCCAGCAAGAAGGAAGAAAGTGAGAAAATGGTACAGTTGGAGTCTATACACTGAAACATGGAATTGTTCAGCTATCTTTTGCATGGTGCAATGTTGTCCCAAAGATGAAAACATTAAAAGTCAGGAGCAAATTATAATGACTTCAGAACCTGACATAACTTCAGTATTTCACAAGTCTCATGCAAGATCAAAATAGTCACAGAGAATTTCTTCAGACTGGGAAGCAAATTCCTCTGGCGTACATTTTGGCTCTTGCCAAGAACCAAGCTGTTTCTAAACCTTGTGACTGTAGCAGGAGTCACTCGGCACATGTTCAGCACAGGGCACGGATGCCTCCAGAATCAGAACAAGACGTTAGGGATTACACACAAAGGAAATTGTTAGCTATGTTGAAACAAGTTCTGAGAAAGGAAAAAATAAGGAAGCACAGTGAGAATTGTAAGAAAAGATATAAACAGATGTCAGGAGAAATGCAGTTCTGAATTCAAACAAAGGTAGCTTGATTAATTAAATCCATTTGCCTTAACTCATAACATACCGTTACAGTGCAGTTGTCTAATACAAGGCAATTTGTTCATTTCAATCTGAAATCAGTTTCTGAGACAGAAAAGAATAATCAGGGAAGCAATAAAGCCATCTACACGTTCCTTCCCCATGCTATCTCTATATAGCATTGAATTTAAGTCTTTCATTGCATTTTTTTCCTTTTTCTCAGAGATCCTTCATCTCTCTTTTTCACAAGCCAGTGCTTGATGGTTTGTTTGTTTAAGGCAGTGTACAGGTAAGACAAAAATACAGAACACAAAGAAAGGGGTAGAACTGAAATGCTCTAAGGGAGACTTCAGTATGAATTGGACTGGTTCAGTCAACACAAGCAAAATACTTTGTAATTCTCAAAGAGGTTGATTTAAGCAGAATGTGGGTGATCTGGTTTTCACATAACTGTCTAGAACGGTCCTGCCAGTTTTCATGATCATGTCCCACCCACAAAGCCAGCGGAGTGTAAGACCGTCTGTCTTCTTCTCATGATTAACTTTCATACAAGAAATGAGGATTAATTAAATGTCAACCTTTTATAAATCAAGGGTGCACAATGTGGTTGAGCCCAGAATACTAAAGGAATCATGGAATTTTCAGCAAAGCTTCCAATTTTGCTGAACTTGTTCATTTCCACTGCAGTTGGCAGCCCAGAGAAATAGTGCATTATTAGTACAGTTTTTTCCCATTAAGCTCATGCCTACTCAGACTGATTCTTTTCATTCTTCAGCTTGCACAATCTTTGCTTTGTGAAACAGTGCAAGAAAGCAGAGTATGCTACTGTTCTGACATGTACCAATGAAGAGTAAGGTAATAGTGGGTCACCTCCATTACTAATAGATTTGATACATAAGTTCAGCACTGTGAGGACTTCCACATCAGCATAAACCCTCAGCAATCTGATCTGAATGTATGGAAATCGAGACCAACAAATGTATAATGTTGTACAGATGTGTTTTGTAACCTGACAGAAACCTTATTAAGAGAAAATTATTTATTACTTAATATTTGACAATTCTATACTTTTGTACATAAGTAACTAGTACTCAACTCTATTAGCGAGCTTTTTCACAGGTCTAAAGCATTTATATAGGTTTGAAAATTCCACTGTTGTCAGGTGCAACTTCTTTAACAATTTCATACTCAAATGCTGACACTCTGGGTGAGAAGCCAGCCACATTCTTACATGACTGACTTCTCGCATCCAAAATGGTGGATGTAAAGTAGGTTACTGAATTTAAAAAAGCATATATTAGAGTGAGAGTTATGAAAAAAATATATTGTCCTCATCTCTTTTCTGCTGGTAATACATTTTTTAAAAATAGATTATCCTTTAGTTTCAGCTGGATTTGCACACGCTAACCAAATGACACGCAAATGAGATTGAGCACAGTGGGTGGGTATGTTCTCCACATTCTGCCTCTCAGAAACAGTCTTAGAACCTTTTGAAACAAACCCAGAACATTTTCTCTCAGATTACCATATTATTTACAAACAAATTTTTAACTGAAAATAAATTGCATTTTCCAATTTTCCTTTTAAGCATTTCTCTGCAAGACCAGTATATGAAGAACTGAAGTGCAGAAAGACTTGTGAAAATGAAATAACTTTTCTATTAAGCTGGACTTTGTGAGCCAAATTTACCAGGACAGGTACAATAAATACATCTACATATTCTCCTTTTTTTTTTTTCCCCCTTCTTTCTAAAAAAAAAAAAAAATTTTTTTTTTTTTAATCACTTTGAATAGGTGGGGGGGTTTTTTTTCTTACTGCATGGCAAAAAAAAAAAAAAATTTTTTTTTTTTTAATCACTTTGAATAGGTGGGGGGGTTTTTTTTCTTACTGCATGGCAAAAAAAAAAAAAAATTCATTTATGTCATTTAATTAAAATGAGGTAAGATCACCATGGTGATCTCAAATTGAGGTGCTGAAGCAGCTCCAAAGAAGAGCAACACAAAGGTTGTGAAGGGTCTAAAGTAAAAGTCTTACAAGGAACAGCTGCAGAAACCAGAGTGGTTTTGTCTGGAGAAAAGGAAGTTCATGGAAAAACTTACCACTCTCTATAACCACCTGAAGGAGGTTGTAGTGAGGTGGGAGGCCAGTCTTCTCTTCAAAGTAAGAAGTGATTGGAAAACAGAAAAGACCTTGAGTTGTGCCAGGAGAGGTTTAGACTGAATATTAAGAAATATTTCTCCATTGAAATGGTTGTCAAGTACTGGATCAGGCTGCTCAGAGAAGTGGTTGAGTCACCATCCCTGGAGGTACTGAAGTGCAGAGGCAGTGCTCAGGGACATGGGCTAGTTGCAGATTTGGCAGTACTAGGTTAACAGCTGGACTCTTAAAGGTCTTTTCCAAATATAAATAATTCTAAAATTCTTCAATTCTTTTATTTACGTGGACAAAACTAAAACTTTTTGTTGATGTCTGTTGGTATACACGAAAGCACACAGTTTACTGTTGCATTTTCCACTGGGTTTTTTCCTTGTAAACCCTGAGTAAACTTGAATCCAGGTTTAGAATTTTTTTAATCCCACACAAATTCAAAATACTGAAATCCAGTGTGAAATCATTATGAAAATGCAATGAAGAAAAAAAATATCTCCACTCAGTTGAAATAATTTTATTAGGAGGAGCTACAGTATTGACACATCTCATGTTTAGATGCTACTCCTAGCCCAGATCTACGCTGGATTTGCACATGCTTTCTTTAACAAACGTGTATCATATACTACATATTTCTTCCCCTGTGAAAACTGAAGTATATTATTCATAAAAAACAATTAGAGAGAAAAGATCAAATGATAGATGCTTTTTTTTTTTTTTAAATCCTCTCAACTTCAAAATTCTGTATTTCTTTTAATTCAAAATTCTAATGTCAGAAGTGTGAATGCCAGATTTGAGGGGGATATAATCAGGTTGAAAGGGATGATTACTGAAACAAGGAGAATTCATAG
>VWYK01100355.1:10384-21796 GCA_013399775.1 Semnornis frantzii
GCAGTGCAGGGCATCAGTGTCATCCCCAGAGGGAGAGAGGGTCAGGGGAACCTGGTCACAGCATAGACGATGTTGGCCAAGGCAGTCCTGGCCTCTGAGGGAGGGAAGCAGTCCAGGGCCGCCAGTGCGCTGTTTCCGTGGCAGCAGCAGAGGTCGATGGCAGCAGTCACACCTTTGCCAGCCTTGATGGCTTCCCACAGCTGTCAGAAAACACAGGCACAGTGGGGTGGGTTTCAGCTGCTACCTCCAACAGCACAGGGCTTCCACCACCCCTTCCTGGGGTAAAGGCAAGCCCAAAGCCAAGTGGATCTTTGGGGTTCAATCATCCCCGAAGCACGACAGCATTTCAGAGTGTTCAGTGTGCCTCACCTGGCTCACATCACTGTGTCAGCTGCACAAAAAAGGCTTTTCTTCAAGGCAGGTGTCTACAGCAACTAATGATACAGGGTTTGTGAATCCTGCTTTCCTCCAACACCCAGCCCACTGGCCCACTTCATCTACAAATACATCACAGAATCATAGAATGTGAGTGGTTTCAAGAGACCTTCAGAGATCTTTGAGCCCAAGTCCCCTGCAGAGCAGGATCACCCAGGGCAGGTCACACAGGAACAC
The DNA here is from genome assembly GCA_013399775.1 of Semnornis frantzii. Taxonomy (NCBI): domain Eukaryota; kingdom Metazoa; phylum Chordata; class Aves; order Piciformes; family Ramphastidae; genus Semnornis; species Semnornis frantzii. The sequence goes on from VWYK01100355.1 coordinate 10,997, forward strand.
ATCCAGACATTTCAAAGTCTCTAGAGAAGGAGACTCCACAACCCCTCTGAGCAGTCTGTTCCAGTGCTCCATCACCTTTGCTGTAAGGAAGTTTCTCCTCACGTTGAGGTGGCATTTCCTGTGTTACAGCTGGCACCCCTTCTTCCTTGTCCTACCACTGGGCACCACTGAAAAGAGCCTGGCTCCTTCATCTTGACACCCACCCCTTGGATATTTATAGATCCCCCCTCAGCCTTCTCTTCTTCAGACTAAACATCTCAGTCTTTCAGTCATTCTTCATAGGAGAGATGTTCAAATCCTGCAATCATCCTCATTGCTCTCCACTGGACTCTCTCCAGCAGATCCCTGTCTCTTCTGAATCGGGGAGCCCAAAACTGGATGCAGTATTCCAGGTGTAACCTTATCTAACTTAAACCATGTAGAAAAAATAAACCCAAGCTCTGAGTAGATTGTAACAGTCACCCATTTCCTGCAGGTCCTTGCACTCATACAGAATGAAGGACACTGCTTATCTGAATACAACCTGAAGAGGGTTCATTATCTGTGTTTAAAGATTAAATTAGCTGAAAGCATATTACAGCACTTGAGTGTTCCAAGTCCCAGGTCATAAAATTTTTATTCTCCACTTCAGTTGGAATCTTCCTACACCGTGTGCTGGAAAGGAACTTGCCCTGAGGCCCTGATGCACAGCTAAATCCACACATCCTCTAAGGAATGGGAACCAGCCATCAACCACAGTGCTGCAGCAAAGGTGGGGATGGGAGAGATGAAGTTTGCCAGCATTGTGAACAGGAGCTTCTTCCTGCTTCCTTGAGGCACAGCCTAGTGAGGTGGCAGGACCCACACGAACTGCTCACATGCTAAAGCTCAGTAAAGAGGTTTAGCATCCTGTGTAATGCTCCCTTAAGTACACACTGAGATGTAACCAGGAAACAAAACAGTCCCTAAAAAGTCTTTAAAGTGGTCAAAGACCAGAAGAGCTTTGCTAAGCACTTGTGCACTGAGACTGACTTGCAACACCGCTGGAAAGGGGAAGGATTCCAGAGGAAGGTCACAATCCCTTCCCCAAGCCTGTCCTGTGCAGCCTCCAGACACACACAGTGCCTGGGAGCCAGAGCAATCACAGAGCTCCTCTCAAGCTCTACACAGAGGGATCTCTGTACAAAAATTAGACTAATCCATGACTGAATGTTCCCAAGCAAAGCTCAAGGAACCTCAACATGGAAAATGCCTGCTCCTACAGCTGGCTCCTACCTCAGCCTTCTCAGATGATCTGCTCTGCAGTGAACAATCCTTTGTAATGGGCAAATTCTGGCCCTGAAAAATTTACCTGTTCTGTATTCACAGTTACAGATTGCATCAAGTTGGAAGGGACCCTCCAAGGTCATTTTGTCCAATCCCTCTGCACTCAGCAGGGACACTTCCCACTACAGCAGGTTGCTCAGGGCCACATCAGTCAGATCTTGAATGTCTCCAGGGGTGAGACCTCAGCCACATCCCCAGGGCAGTCTGTTCCAGTATTTCAGCACTCTCACTGTGCAGAACTTCCTCCTGATGTCCAATCTAAATCTGCCCTGCTGCAGGTTCAAACCACTGTCCCTCATCCCATCACTACAAGCCATTCTAAACAGTCCCTTTCCAGCCTTCCTGTAGGTCCCCTTCAGATATTGAAACGTAGCTGACAGAGCCTTCTCTTCTTCAGGCTGAACAGCCTCAGCTTCCTCAGCCTGTCTTCACAGCAGAGCTGCTCCAGCCTTCCACTACTCTGATTCTGTGGTGTGCTGCCTTCCTTATGCTGGATGTGTTTGACTGCAAACTCCAGATACTGAAATGCTGCCCTAAGGTCTCCCTGAAGTCTTCTTTTCTCTTGGCTGCCCAGCCCAAATTTCTTCATCCTGTCTCCATAGGAGAGGTGCTCCAGCCCTCTGATCATCTTTGTGGCCCTACTCTGGACCCAGTCCAGGAGGTTCCTGTCCAGAGCTGGACACAGTACTCCAGGTGAAGTCTCACCACATGCAGGTGGCAGGATCCCCCCTCTCAACTTGCTGTCTTTGCATCCACTGCTTTGGATGCAGCCCAGGCTGCCATTGGCCTTCTGGGCTGCAAATGCCCATTGCTGGCTCCTGTCCAGCTCCTCACCCACCAGCCCCCCCAAGTCCTTTTCTGCAGGGCTGCTCTCAATCTCATCAGCCCCCAGCCTGGACTGATAATAAGCATACACTGAGGATTTATTTCTTTATTTACCCTTAGCTTAGACTTTTTCTAGATCCTTGGCCAGAAACCAAGAATTATTCCTAGATTTTCATTTCTGCTACCAGTTGTGCCTTTGTCACAGTCATTTAACAAGTCAGCATAGCACCAAGCACCATTAGGCCTTGAATTCAGTGAGGAATTATTAATCAATATTATGAAAGAACTCTAACAATTAAATGGAGAATCTCCCTTTGCTGTTTGAGAACCACACAGCTTTGCACACCAAGTAGCTGTAAAATGCATAACAGGTTTTTGATTTTAAAAAGTCTTTGAGTGTTTTTGCCACAATCCCAGAGAGACATGAGGGTGACAGGAAAGTTGCTGCCTCTTTCCATGACATACATGAATTCAGTCCCTGCCATACACTGGTATTTCTCTGCTGATATCTGAGAAACACCACTAAAACAGAGCTCAAAGTACTCTTTCATCTCTGGAAGAGACTTTCAAACACCACAATAATGGATCAATAATTTGTCTGGAGGTGGTGTGATGGTATAGGGGGAATAAAAAAAGGATAGTGAAACATTCATCTACTAACATGAGAAAATATGTTGAGAAACACACACCTTAAAGTGAGCTTTTTGTGATATTGAAGCCTTTCTGATACAAAGATTGAGAAAAAGTAGGAAAACAGAAATACTCAGAAAATTTTGCAGCCACAATGCCCTTATTGATATTCTCAGACCTAATTAAATTAATAGAAAGCATTTTGCTTCCATACTTACTTACATTTACTGCACCTTCTGTCTTTTGGTCAGTGAGAAAACCCAAGGATATCATTTTAATTTAACATGGAGCCACAGAACAACCTAAAATTCTTCAGCATTTTCAAAGTTGAGATGAGACTTTTGCATTTGAAGGAGGAATGTTCAATGGGTGGACCTCAATTGCTTGAATTTACCTTCACTCATCCATTACCACTCATTAATTGAAAGGCACAGTGAGCAAGGCAAAACATTCTTAAGCAGGCTAAACAGCAAAGAATTTTTCTATGCTTATATTTAACAATTCAACTAAAGGAACAACATTTTCATCTCAACTGAGTGGCACACTGTTGACAATAAAAATTAAGTTGGCAATAAAAATGAAGTTGATAACAAAAATTAAGCTGATAATCAAAATTAGGTTGATAACAAAAATTAGGTTGATATAAAAAAAATAGGTTGATAATAAATATGAGGCTGATAATAAATATGAGGTTGATAATAAATATGAGGTTGATAATAAATATGAGGCTGATAATAAATATGAGGTGGATAATAAATATTAAGAGGACAAAATCAATCCAGATGTTCAGAATTTCTACAGCTACTTTTGGTGACCTTCAGGCACTGGAATGAGCTGCCCAGGGAGGTGGCTGAGTCACCAACCCTGAATGTGTTTAAGGGTCATTTGGATGTGGTGCTTAGGGATATGGTTTAAGGTGAATCTTGTAGAGTAGGGTTGGACTTGGTGATCCTGAGGGTATTTTCCAACCTGGATGTTTCTGTGATTCTGTGACCTTTACTTGAACAAATTTAAAGAGGAAATATTTTGGAGGCTTGGTGAGAAACAAGCCCCCAGGTTTGCTTAGGAATGTTTAAGTAATTCCAGCAACTGTATGGAAAGATGAGAGGGGGGCTGGATGCTGAGAAAAAAAAAGACTGAGCAATGTGTAAAACACTGACCCTAGTGATGTAGAAAAGCAACACAGCAAAGGGCAAACCAGAAAGCAGCACTGACTTGTGCTGCACAAAATGCTTTCTAATTGACTGTACACAGGCACTGGGCAAGCTGCAGGCTGCTGGGGTGAGCTGCAGGCTCATTTAGCAAGGGGTCATTTAGCAAGAATGTAACTAATGACCACCTTTATATGAGGAACTGTAGAAGGGGGATGTGATATCATACTTCTGAAACTGACTTCTACAAACCCCAAAGCTGTGCTCCACTACTGAACCAGGAGAAACCTTCTCAGCCATCTCCTGCTTCCCTCTCCAAGACCTTTATGGCTCCCCAGCTCCTTTCAGTAGATAAGGAAGGTAGTTCAGGTCTGCCTTTCCTACAGGGCAGCCCCAGCAGCAAACACAGTGGTGACTTAGCTAGAAGTTGTAATGGTGACTGAAAGAAGGATAAACTATTCTTGAACATATATTTCTGTATTTTTTAATAGATAGCATGGCATTAAGGTGAGGGGAAAAAAATAACCATGGCAGGAGGGTTGGAACTAGATGACCTTTAAGGTCCCTTCTAACCCATTCTATGAATCTATAAATAATATATAGAGAGCAGTGCTGGGAGCTGAGCTGCAAATGACTGCAGAATAAAACAGCAAAAGCCATCAGAAACCTTGTTTCAAAACTATGTTTAGGAAGTAAATAGGATAAGCAATGGCAAACCTCATTATTAAAAAGCTACATTTGATACTTGCACTACAGCTGACTTTTTAAAATCCAGAAATTGCAGAAGCCATTCTCTCCTCTGTATCCACAGGCATGAATTACAACTGGACTTCAACAAGGAAATTCCTCTCAATTCCCAAGAATATTTAAAAAAATCCACATCCCAAACCCCATTTGAAATAATGAGATTTAAATGTAATTTACCAACCTTCTTGTAGTCCATTACATTTCCTTTTCCTTGGGCCTTAAAGAGAAAACAGAGATTTTTTAGCCAGGACAGCACATATAACAAACTAGAGTTGCAAGAACAAAAACTGCAGTTCCAAGAGCTACTGCTCCAAACAAAAATGACTTTCTTTAGGAATCTGACATGGAAATCCCTAAAACACAGCCAAATGTGTTACTAGCTTGTACAGCATGGTTCTGTTTCAGATGAGAGCTGCAGACACTCAATGTAATTTTACTTTTTTTTTTTTTTTTATATTATAACTTGTAGTTAAACATTTGTTGAATCCAAAATGTTTGGTCTTACAAAATCTTGCTGTTTGCATTCATTAATCTCTCCCATGAGATGCTGAAATAAACTCTACTGCCTATCAGCAATAACAGGATTTGGTTTCTTGAGAGAAACTCTCCACATATCTATAGTGCTTGGCACACAGGCCAGTCCCAAAAGGGAGGATCAGGGCCACCTCAGTGCTGTCAGACCCAGGTTGGATGTGCTTTAGGTTTAGAATTGGAATCATAGAATAGAATCATAGAATCAGTCAGGGTTGGAAGGGACCACAAGGATCCATCCAGTTCCAACCCCCCTGCCACGGGCAGGGACACCCTACCCTAGATCAGGCTGTTGAGAGCCTCATCCAGCCTGGCCTTTAACACCTGCAGGGCTCCCACCACCTCCCTGGGCAACCCATTCCAGGCTCTCATCACTCTCATGCTGAAGAACTTCTTCCTAACATCCAGTCTGAATCTTCCCATTTCCAGCTTGGTTCCATTCCCCCCAGTCCTATCACTACCTGACAGTCTAAAGAGTCCCTCCCCAGTATTCTTGTAGGTCCCTTTAAGATACTGAAAGGCCACAACAAGGTCAGCTGGGGTCCTTCTCCTCTCCACACTGAGCCCCAACTCCCTCAGTCTCTAAGTATCAGCATCACCCTTAAGCACCTAACACACAATCTAACTCCTAACAGAAAGGACCTTGGGTGTACTTTTAAATTTCTGCTTGCAGCAAAGTATGGAGCCCAAATTCCTCAGTTTTGTCACAGGGTGACATAGAGAAGAAGATGCCAGTGGCAGTGCCCTGCCAGCCCCAGAACATTCCTGTTTAACCAGTCTGAAGCCCTTCCCTTAGGTCAGGTCCAGCTGTGTCATCACCACCTCATCCAACCCCAGCTCTTCTCCTTTCAGACACACTGAGCAAAGCATCACCCATTTCTTTCCCTCTGGCTTCCACCAAGGCAGATCATAAACCTCAGTTCTCCTGCAATGTGTTTCCTGAAAAGATGAGGACCACTGCCTCTCCATGTGCACTGTGGGGACTTCAGAGAGCAGCCAAGAGGAGGCAGGACAAGCTGGCACAAGGAGAAGACCCGAGGCCTGAACTGAAGAGGAGCACAATGTGGCAAGCAGAGCTCTGCAAGCTGTGCTGCTGAGGTGGCACACGTTTGGAAAACAAATTACTTTTTGTAAGGGAGGAAAAACAAAAGAAAGAACCAGCAAGAGACTAAAGCAAGCAGAACAGGAAGGAAATCAGCAGATAAGAAACCTGATTTCTCTGAAGGAGAAAGGGGACTGATCCACAAAACCTCTTTACTACTCTCATTAAGCTTCTTAAGAGTCAGCTTTTCTAGAATGCATATTAAGAAAGCAGCCTGCTAGCATTTGGGAGCAGCAAAACTACTGCCAATTACTGCTTCCTTATTTGTGTATTCCCAGCTCTTTGATTTGCCAACTTTTATTCACACTGGTTGGATCTTGTACCTTCTTCAAAATAGATCTGGTAGTGAGATTGCAAATCAGAGCACACCAGAAATGTGTTCTTTAACAAACCATTGCCTGGATGCAGATTTACCCTGCAGTGGAGAACTTGCTGGGGGGGGTGTGGAAGATGCTTTACAGTCCTAGCAGCATCAGGAGGTGTGCTCAGTTTGCCTCCTCCTGCACCTAGCCCAGCACACAGCAAGAACATTTCTCAAACACTCAAGTCAGTGGCAGCTGTGCTTCTCCAAGCAGCAATCCTTTCGGAGCTTTTTCCTAAGCCTCCTTCAGTACAATTGCACCTTTGCTTTTTTTCTCTTCTCTTTTTATGCTCACAGTGGTTTGACTCTCTGATCTTTTCTGACCCTGTTCTCAGACACAGCAGTTCAGCCATCCTGCCTGACCTCTCCTGAAAGGCTGCTTTCATCTGAGAGATGCACGACAAGCGCTGACTCCCAGCCACAAGCCTCCTGAGTAGCCTAACACTGTGGAGGCTGCTGGGTGCAATGGGGCTCTCCCTACATCCACTTCCTTCAACTTCCAGACCTTCCTGCAGGAGGAGGAAGTTGCCAAGAGGAGTTGCCTTCAACCCTTCCTATGAATGCTTTATGGGCAAACAATAAAGGAAAATTAGCAGTAATTAAAGGTCCACAATGTCATTTCCACACGAGTCATAAACTCAGCTATTAACAATTCTACCTGAGAGGGACTGAGTGAGCTCTGCCTGCTGAAACCATACAAATGACACTGCACAGGAGGAGGGTGGCTTAGGAGCCTACTCTATGAGTGCTGCCAACAGGAGAATGGTTTGAGTGCCTGGCCTGCAGTGAATGCCACATAGTGAGTGTGACTGTGGATGACATCTCAAAGAGCATAAAGTCAGCTAAAGGTAGTTTTCCTTTCTAAAACAACAGAAGCCAGGAAGGGCTCCTGGATGAGGAGCTAAAGCAGCAGTTGGTAGATACTTTTGTATAGTGCATGTTACTTCCCCCTGCCCCTTTGGAGAGAACAGCTTCATTGCTTCCATAATGCCCATTTTTGGTATGAGAATCAGCAAGCAGGCAGACGGCACTCCTGGAGTCCTGCACCTCCTCTAGATTCTGCAGATGGGAAATTGTTTCAAAGCTTTTATCCACTGTGCTGTAGTAATGCCATTATTCTCCAACAGCAATCATCCAAACCCATTTGCATTCAACTCACACATGAGCCTTGTGTCGAGATTGCAGAATTCCAAAATTCCCTGTCACACACTGCAGACTACCAGACCCTAATGGCAAAATGACAAAGACCTACACTTAAAGATCTCCTAACTCCAGACCACTGTAAGCTACTGCCCAAAATGTCACTGCTGAAGAGACTTTGCCTCTTGCTTGCAGTACATGAAGGCAGGTTGCAACCTGGCCACTGTGAACACAGAACTAGGCAGAGGCACAGACTCCACTCCCTCTACCCAAGAGTCCTGCTTTCACACCAGCAGGGAAAGGAGCCATCAGCAGGCACATCTTGAATGAATATGCTTGCACAGAGCTAGCTTCTTACTGAAGGCAGCAGCCTTTCCACTTGGAAAATCTGTGTAACAGCTGCAGGAATTTCCAATTTGTAGTCATCCCCACTGTTTAGAGAGACAAAACATGTCCAACCGAGGCAGGAACTCAACAGAATGCTTAATTTTGGCCATTTTGGTGTTTTCCCTGCTTTCCCTCCCTGCTGTCTTCTACAGTTGTCAATCTGTGTTTCAGCAGCACCCAGGACCTGAATCATGCTGTGCTACATGGTAAGTAAAAAAGGTCTACACCATGTAGTTACCATGTTCTCACTGCCCTCCTCACCTAAGGATCAGAGGAAAAGAACAGCTGAATGAAGAGAACATAGAACAAGGACAGCAGCCAGCTGCATCTCACAAATATTTTGTTAGTGGACAGGGAGCCAAGTCTCCCAGGTTTCCCCCCCCATCCAAAACGACTGCTCCCAGCCAAGCTGGCAGAAGGAAATGTGTGCCTACCTTTCCAGCACTACCATACAAAGTTCTCTGCTGTAAGCTGCCAGTGAAAGTAGCTTTAAGCTAGGACCTGGGCCTGTGCTGGTAATGCAGAGAAGCAGACATGCTCCCTGCAAATGTATTGCTTGCTACTCTGCTGTACATTCGACAGAGCCTGACTGCCAGATCCCTGGACTTTCCCTTCTTGAAGCCATGGAAGAGAGAAGTGTTAAGCCTTGGAGAGCAGAGGTAGTCCCTGTGCTGACCTGTCTGTTGTTAAAGTTTCTTTGCAGGTTGGAAGCACAGACAGGAAGAGCTACACATGGCAAACCCAGGAAATTCTCACCTCTCGGATCTGTTTAATCCATGCCTCCCTTCCAAGGAATTCCTGATGGAGGACTGCAGGAGCAGAATTCAAACTGAAGGCCATAGTGTCACCAGAATTCTCTTTAACAAATGGCTGGAGGTCTGAATGCAGCTGAAAGAGAAGAACATCTTCCTTCAGTTCCCAGGAACAGCCCATACATATCCACCTACTCACCAAGCCAAGGCCCACATCCTGTTTCCATACCTACTCACCACTTTCTGCTTTGACACTTGGTACTTTGGTTGAACTTTCTAAGTTAAGTGAGGGGTAGGAACATGTGGAAAGCATTGCAGTGGTGGAAAGTTGTGGTAAAGAGAAGCATGTAGAGAATCTGCAAAGAAATGGGTAAAGCACAGCTTGGAGAGCTGAGCAAGTGATGGGGCACAGCCAGGCAGGTGACTGCTGAGTGGCAGGAATCAGGAAAACTCTAAAGGAAACAATGATCCAGTCTTTGATGGGAAGAATTTCAGTTTTTAATCTGTGAAGGGCAATACTTTCCACTTTTCATTACTCAAGGAAGCTGATGTAATATGACCTTCCTTCTGACAAAGGAAACACTGCACAGCCAGGAGCTTTCTAGGAAAATGCTGCAATGCTTTCTCTACACAGCCATGGCAGTGGTGAAGATGTTACCATTAAAGCACACACAAACATGAACACTGCAGTCTGAACCACAGGGAACTTACTGGTAGAGCTGTACCTAGTCACAGCAGTAAAGCTGTGCTTTGTAAGGCCCTTTCCTTTTCCTGAAGGAACTAGAAACTGTTTAAACCAGCTCAGCTGGATGGGAGCTCTGCCTGCCCATCTCAAGCTGTATCTGTACTTGCAAGCACTGCAATACAGTAGGAGCAGATCTTTAGAGCAAAAAGAGACTGCCAAAGATCTGAGTTTTACACTGTGTCTGCTTGCCTTTGGATTAACTTGCTGTGGACTGACAGACTTCTAATGGAGGTCAGAGGCCTTCTCTGGGAAATCCTCCTGCTGCAGAGGTGTAGGCTGCTTGTCTGGTGACTTCTCTCCTTATCCTCCAGCTACTCCCTCTGGAAGTTCACTCCACAGCAGATTATTCACAAGGGAACACACACAGGTCCTTCAGTCCCTACAGCTGTGTGCTGCTGCAGGCAGTTGAGCCTCTTGGTACAGATCTCTCTATGGTAGCAGCTGAGACCCAACACACACTTCCTCCTGCAACTCCTGCTGCTGTGACAGTGGCTTTGGGAACAATGCAGGAGCAGAGAAGGTAAAGTTTTAAGCTGCTACAGGAAGATGTGTTAGAGGGACGTTAACAGAGCCTTGAACAAAGTAAGATACATGGCCAGGAGGGTGATTTTGTGAGTTCATAAGCACTCTTCACACCAGGAGCTTCTGCAAACATCACACCAGGCAGCAGTCAAATCTCACCGTCACTGACCTGCTGGCAGAAGCCTGCAGCGTAGTGGCAGCATACAACAGAGCTCAAGAGAAACACATCTTACAAGCCTGTCTGTATCACAGATCCCAGAAGGAAAGGAAAAGGCATACCTTATGAGTCATGGACATGTGCTTTCCATACTGAAATGCCATCTCCTGAATCTCAGTGCTGTGCTTTGCTAGCTCCATTGCAGCCTGGCAGCTCTTTGCCAGCAAGGCACTGTGGGACAGGAAAACCTGCTCCTTCCACATAGCTATGCTGATATCATCTGTAAGACAGCTCTCCTGAAAATGAAGCAAAGGCTAATGTGAAAACACCAAAACTGCAGCTGTGTGTCACCTTTAGTCATGGTGGGGCACACCTAACATGAGGGGATTCTGCCCCTTGGCTCTCCTCAGACCCCAGCTGCAGTCCTGTGTGCAGTTCTGGAGCC
>VWYK01100358.1:9402-20773 GCA_013399775.1 Semnornis frantzii
CCCTTTTTTTGTGTGTGTGTGTGATTTAAAAAAAAAAAAAAAAAAAGTTTTTTTTTTCTGTGGAGGAAAGACCAAGACACTCACAACCTTAAATAGTCTGTGATTCTCTGAAAGAGTCATAAAGAAACAGGCAGGTTTTTTCCTCAAACCATGACCTCAGTATACGTAGATACATGAAGAGGCACCAAATAGAAGATTTTTCAGTTACTATAGATTCTATACTCAAAAGGCTTCACATAAGAAGGTTCTACCTCAGCTCAGCTCAACCCATCTCACCTGTGAGCGTAAGGAAATCCAACACGTATTTTGCTCAAGATGCCAGTCTCTGCTCTGTGGTTACACCTCCTGCTGTCTCCATTGATTAATGGGAAATTTTCTGGGAAATTTGCAGCTGACAGCTTAGAGTTTTCTGAAGGCTGATGGTTGCCAGCTCTAGGACGACTTTTTGCTGTTGGAGATTATTGCACCGGCATGTTTGTATGTTCTTCGTGATAGTTTGTCATTGTTTACAAGTTTTCAGAAAAAGTCCTATCTTCTTGAGCTCTGTCACTCAGAAGAGGAGGGAGCAATTTATACCTGAGTGTGTCAAGCACTACAAATTACTTCCCCTCCCTCTCTCCCCTTTTCTAAGTAGATTCTGTGAGATATTGAAGCTTGGCCATAAACAAGATTCCTTTGTGTGATTACTGCGGGCTTCTGAGTGCTGCATATTAAGGGTGCACCTGAACAATGCAAACTCACTTTAACAACGTATCATGTGTCAGGATGGAAACTCACCTCTGGAAACTCATTGGCTGTTTCCTTCAACTGTTCCACAAATGATTGTGTGCAATACTTTCTCTGAAGCCACCGAGGCCACAAATGCTGAAAAGGTCCTACTGAAAACTAGAAAAGAATGTGCTAAACACAAACTCCTCAAGGATGCAATCCCTTTTAGTTCAAGTTCACCTCGTATTGAAAAGCTTTACTAGGTTTGGGAGAAAGGTTCACATCAGCCTGCAGGATTCAGTTGAAGGCTTTTTATGCAATGAGGAGGACTTTGTGGCACCTCTTTGTCTTACAGGGCACACGCACAGATAAGAGGCCCACCGAAAATTAATGGAACACGTTTCACCTGACTTTCAGCTTTAGTCTGTCACTGCAATGCTATGAAATAAGGTTTTTCTTTCAGTAACTCTCCAAAGAGAAAGCATTCCCTACAGATCCATGCACTCTGAGTTTACTATATTCTGACTTACTTTCACTTGGAAGTCTCTGTCAGGTTAAATTAATAGCAGGTGCTATTTCCCCCTAAAAATTTGAACCAAGGGAATAAAACAAAGGAGAATACAGAGAGAAAATAAAAATGATTCTTGAAACCTTTCCATATAGCTAAATGCTGATCTCGCACTTGCAGGGTTATTATTTACAAGTTTCATAAGTAATTTTAAATAAGCTTTTAGATGCAGCACATAGGGCTATCCATCTTTATCAGGTAAGGGAGGAGCAACCAGGGAAGGAAAGAGAAAGAAGTGGCGGGGGGGAGAAAAAGGAGGACACATTCTCTTGGAGTTGTGATGAATTTAGCTAAAACCTAAACAGTCACATAGGATCACTGGAGTTGCTGGGGTGTTAGTTAGGACAGATGGCAGAATGATTGATAGGGTTTTGATTCAGCATCATAGAATTGGTTACTTAAGTTAGTTGCAAGTGGAACCAATCAAAGATGAGGCACAGAGGAAAAAGAGCAAGCACCGAGGACATAGCTGTAAGGAACCCTCACAGAGAGGAGAACTGCATCAAAGAAGAATTTCCTGAAAAGCAGCCTAAAAGCACAACAAGAGGAAGAAAAAGAAGAGACAGCTGTCATGACAACTGTCCACAGGTCCAGGGCAGGAGCTAATCTTGAGGTTTGCCTGGGAAATGCTCAACATGTGTTCATTAACATAAAGGAAATACAGAATGGGTACTTAGTCCAGAGCTTCAGAAGTGAAGTCTTAGATAACATTTGGAAATCCCCTGTCTACGAGCTTGAGATCAAAAGAGGAGGACGAGCAAGCTGTGAGAAGTAACTTAGCATGCATCCACGCATGGTTGGAGCCCTGGAGATTCTGTCCTGGCTTGGTGTTCACACGCCTTCTTCAATCAGCAGCACTGTCAGAAGTAAGTACACAGCTCTGAGCAAAGCAGTCTCTTACTTAACTGATCTTGCTCTAAATTCAGCAAGGAAATAAGAACAAAACGATTCCCCTATAACAGCTTCTAGGACAAGAATGCAATTTCTCATATTTTAATGTGGGGTTTTGCAAATATTGCTATTTACAGCCTGGGATGCACTTGAAACCATAAAACAAGTCACGGTTTGGATATAGGACCCTTGACTTTGTATTTTAAATAACATTCCTCCCAGCTCTCACAATGCTGCTCTCAGAGAAAGCATTAGCTGCATGTAGATAATGTGGCATGTAGCTGCCTTCTCTGTTAGCAACTAAGGAAGCATGTATAAAATATTCTAGCCTGACTTGATAAATTAGAAAACAAAGTCAACTAGACAGGTAATTAAAAGTAATAAACCAATTTTAATTGGTTAAGTAAGCATGTAGAAATTCAGTGCCAGCAGCAAAGGTATAAAATATTGCAGCTTGGGTTTTGGTGTCATCAGTATCTCTGATGCTGTTGAGCCACAGTAATTTTGGATACTGTAGGGAAGTTGCTACTTCATTACTATGAATATAGAAATCATTACCACACCTCCTGCCATACACTTAAATAAAATCAGTAATATAGATAACTGACAAGCTGAACAGAGCAGGGAGATGATTAAATAGCAGGTGCTCAAGAAATATTGCCAACGGGGCCCAAAAGGCATCTTTATTTTCCTTCTGGCCAAGTTAATATGTGGCCTGATGACCCCATCTCACAGCCATATCCCACTAAATTTCAATAGAGACCATGACAAGCCTTCATAAATAAAAACATCCATTTGCAGGAGCTTCCCGCTACACAAGGACTAGGTGAGGCACTTTGCTAGTGTGAGCACTAGCAGCTTATCCTTCTACTCTACAACAACGATCCAACAGACTCGCTCTAAGAATCACTGTCCAGGAGTGGTGGATGTTTTCAAATCTCAGCCATCTCTTGAAGGCCAGTACCAGTGACGGTAAAGTTAAAGCTGCTAAATTTCATTAAATGTCACACCATTCCATTTTGAACCTCTCAGCAGAAATCCAGTAGGACCAGCTGTATGGATCTGCTGGGTGCAGAAGGTGGGATCCTGAGGAACATGAGCCTGATGGGAAACATAATGAGTAACTCCAAAACTTATTGGCTCATTAACAATGCCCTACAGGAAAGAATTTTCTGTCTAATAATACAAGTAGCACAAGCACAGATTCTCAATATGATCTGAAGCCTGTTTAATTCAACTGCTTTGGGAGTAGGGCTCTTGATATCTCCCTTTCTCTGTCACTTACATAATTTGGGCACTGAAGTGCTAACTCTATTATATGGTTCAACATGAAGACAGAGGTTTTTTCGAGCTTCATCAACATACTGTTCCAAAAATTGGCTCAATAGAAGCTCACTCATTTTCCAAGACTCACAATCTCTAGCACAATTTGTTTCTGAAAATAATAAGATGTGGTTTTGAAAAGCAAAAACAGGATTTCAAAACCACTGCGTATGATTCAAACTGGAGAACTCGGCATAGAACAGAACTCTACGGCAGAAATTCATCTGAGAAGTATTCCATTGAGGCCACTATGTGATATTTAACAGTAACCACAGTGACAAAGCAGCCCCTGTTTTGTCTGGACAGGTCAGCAACAGCTTCCAGAGATTTAAACTGGTGTTACTGGTTAGGCCACACCTTGAGTACTGTGTCCAGTTCTGGGCCCCTCAATTTAAGAAAGATGTAGAGGGGCTTGAATGTGTCCAGAGAAGGGCAACAAGGCTGGTGAGGGGCCTGGAGCACAGCCCTGTGAGGAGAGGCTGAGGGAGCTGGGGATGTGCAGCCTGCAGAAGAGGGGGTTCAGGGCAGACCTCATTGCTCTTTACCTGAAAGGAGGTTGTAGCCAGGTGGGGTTGGTCTCCTCTGCCAGGCACCCAGGGACAGAACAAGAGGACACAGCCTCAAACTGCACCAGGGCAGATTCAGGCTGGATGTTTGGAAGAAGTTCTTCACAGAAAGAGTGATTGACATTGGAATGGGCTGCCCAGAAAGGTGGTGGAGTCACCATTCCTGGAGGTGTTAAAAAGAAGGCTGGATGAGGCACATAGTGCCATGGAGTAGTTAATTAGAAGGGTTAGGTGATGGGTTGGAGTCAATGATCTTAGAGGTCTTTTCCAACCTGATTAATTCTGTGATTCTGTGAACTGTATGTAGCTGCCTCATTCTTCCTAAATGTCATGTTCATGACTGCTTCCCAACTTACCCCAAAGAGCACCCATTGAGAATATAGTTGCAAGCAGCATAATTTCTTTGTGATGGTGAAAAGACCCTCCACCAAATGTACACCAATGCTACAAACATTTTTCACCTTTTCCTTCCTAAAGATGAACCATTGCAAATTAAACTGAAACTTACGACTACAGTAAAAAAATAACCATTACAGTAGTAGATCGCATTTGCTCCTGTGCCCTACCATACCTCAAACTTATTTATCTCAAAATATTGAGCCAAATTTTAAAGCATTTGCTTACTGTGCAAACAATGTTCCTGATTGCATCTGCTTTCACAGTAAACAAAGTGCGTGCTAATAAACCACATTTTCTAAACCATAGGTATTGCAAGTCTCAATCTAATATAAAACCTATGAAAATAAGTGATCTGCAGTTTCAAGCCCAGTATCTTCTGATTGCTGAACTCCAACAAAAGTTACTGTCTTACAAACAAGTGTTTATGCTTCAGGTTCCCATTTATCTCAAATCTGCATACCAAGTGTTTTTATTTGGGTACAACTGATATTTTTAATGAGAGGGGGAAAAAAGAATCAAAAAGCGGCTTCTGTCTTTCAGTGATTGTGGGTGGCTGTGAGAAACTCAATTGAATACAACATGTACTCCAAACGGTCCGAGGCACAGGTGTTTATTAGTGATTTGCATTCTGAAGGTGCTATTTTTTGGCAACATAGCTTACTTTTCATAGGTGTTTGCTCTCCCCAGCCATGAAACCATTGTGCTGCCAGCAACAGAGGTAACTAACTGAAGGAATGGTGCTGCAGTGGGGATGAGGACATAATACTTCATGTAACTTCATCAATTCTAATTAGCAAAACATTTACAATGGACTATCAAAACCGGAATTGATAAATACAAGTTAAAGCCCTATTACCAGACCAAATGTACACCTGGAGAAGTGACTATAAAATAGCAGGCATTCTAATCACTGTTCAGTTTACATTCTTCAATGCAGGGAAGCTTTCCAGATACAACCTGACACTAAACATTCTACCTCAAATGGGCATAATTTGGGTTTAGAAATAATTAGGCAAGTAGGTGTTACTTACTCCACAGAGCTTTGACTTACATGAAAGCACAGAGTGGTAGCTGATTACAGTAACAACTCCTTCACTTTTACTTCTCTACAGCCTTCTGCTCATTTCATCCTTATGAATCCTAAACAGTGAAGTCAGAGCTGGATGGGTAATGATAATGAAGCCTGTACCTTACTATGATGGTTATACTGGCATAGTCCAGACTCTTAACTCTTGGAAACCCAATTGGGAAGTAAAATGCAGTAGCAGAAGTTTCAGAGACACCATATGAACCAATCTCACTAAGATTAAGCAAACATAAATAAATTAATGCATTTTAGCTGCAAGACAGTGGCTTTAATACTGCACAGGTTTTGAACTGAAGATCTTGTGTGCTATAGCAATGAGAAGGAAGCAGCATGTACGAAGACACACAACGGTCTCTGTACCCTTGCTACCCAGAATGGATCTGCATTGTAGTCTTTATCCAAAGCTCACATGTTCAGCAGAAGCCCTTTCCTAAAACAAGATGTACAAACAGAATTATCATGCCTAGGACACGTAGAATGATCCTTTCTGCTCTAATAAACACTGGAAAAGACTTTATCCAGAGGACTGCCTCTGCTTTTGGACACCACCTTCACAGACAGGAACTAAAAGGAGAGAGAATTGCTCAGGGAACAGCAGTGATGACAAGAAACAATGTGAAAGAAAATCTTTAAGCCAAGGAAGAGGATATAAAAGACAGACCTGATAACAGTCTGCCAACATGTAAATGACTCCTGAAATTAATTCCTCCTTCACTGAAGGCAATTATTAGGAATAAGAATGAAGACAGAGAGATTTTTAGGTATTAATTATGAAAAAAAAATATATCTATAGATGAGGATAGTTAAATACAAGATAGTTAAATACAGTCATCTCTCAGAAGGTTTATGAAGATGTATGTTAACGTGACAGAGGCATGGTTGATCCCATTTGGGGCAGAGGAATGAATTAGACAACCTCTGGGAGCCTTACTCTTGAGACAGTACTTGAAACAGCCATAAATTTGGTCACTGAATTAGCATCCAAATAGATTTATGTCTCCAAAACAGTGCAACAGGCTTCAGGGATTTGATCCTGTAAATATGCTTAAGGAAGAGAGACCATACCAGGGTATAAGATCCTTCAATTTTTCATAAAGAACATGAATCTAGTGGTTGAAATTTTCAGTTGCAGAGAGACAAATGGATGATGTAGCTTAGGACCAGATGAATATTAAAGTCTGGAAAAGAAGCAGGTTTGCATGAGCAGGATTGTCTCAGGTTCACAGCATTGGAGAGAGTCGGAGGGGTGGGCAAAGAGAAATCTCCAAGCTGGTGTTAAAATAAAATTCCTGTAATTTTTCATTATCTTTTCCTCTGCTAAAATACTCTCTGCCGATTAATTAAACACCTTAGCATAATCAATGTACAAAAGAATATGCCTCCAATATTGATTAAAGCTTTCTTTGAAAACCTCTCAGTTCTTTTATCAGAGTCTGTAGAGAGATGGTATTTTCTAGAACAAAACAGAACTGCATAGCAAGTGTGAAAGCGTGACAGAAACAAGGTACCAAATATGAAACTGTTTAGCTGAGGATATGGAAACAAAGCATGTTTTGGAATGGAATAATGTGACAGGTAATTTACGGTGATCTGATGGAAGCTGACTGGATGCCAAATAACCTGTTGTATTTAGTCTTTTTTTTCCCCCTTCAGATATTTCAAGTATCTTTTTTATCAAAGCTGGGTGTAATTGACACATTAGATCAGTTACGAGATCACCTGCCAGGAATTAAAAGCGATGAATATGTCATTTAGGGTTTTAGGACCATTTAGGAGTAATAGTCTTGATCCTGTCATTTCCTGCGCTTGAGTGGTATAGATGAGCCTAGATGCGGTTTACAGTGATGCTGACAGCAGCTTTTGTGCAGTTTCCCTCTTTTTGGATGCAATTCCCTAAAAAATATAAATTGATTAATTAATACAGAGATGAAAAGCAAAACCTTTAGAGGACAATCTGGGACTACTGCAGGCTCTGATCATTGAGAGCACTGGAAAGACTCTTGATGACTTTCATCCACGTTAAATAGAGCTAGAGGTATTTGGGGTGTTTTAGTTCCTCAGTATCTGCATATTTAAGTAATTAACAAGAAGTATCTTGAAGCAGTCGTGACAACTTGATGCCTTCTCCATGTTAAGGAAATCACTTTCTAAAAATCAAGTTACTAACATGAAGAATTATCAGAAATTGGTAGTTTACCCATATTTATCAAAAAAAGCTTGTTTTACAGAGCAATTAAAAGGAAAGTCTTTTATAACAAGTCTATGAAATTACAAACAAACCCAGAGCCTTTCAAGTGAGTTCTTGTCTATGTGCATATGGGGATGAATTATGTCAGAGCATTACTCAGCACATCCAGAGAACTGAAAAGTAAACTCGTCTCATATATTTCAGTTACTCTGAATTTTTCTAAGACCATGGTAGGAGGAGTTCAGATTTTTTTCTTCCACACAACAGCTTAAATTAGTTTCAAGACAATTATAACACAAGGAAGTTACCTGGTCTGTTAAATGTTGCTGAGATGAACACCTAAACTTCAGCAATTACAAGGTATATTTTTCAGAGAAATGGGGCAAATGAAGTCCATGGGACTGACGGATACCTTTCCATATAGATATGATTCTGGAAGGCCACTACCACTTTCCAAGCTATGAACCACAAAGGCAGCCTTTATAGTTATTGCCTCAGCATTCTACCTATATATAAACATAACTTGCCAACTGAAGCCTGCCAACCTGTAATTATGTGGTGTAACAACTCCAACTATTTACATAAACATTTTCATTTGGTACAGTTGTTGTTCTTCTGTCACCAGTGCCCTGCTTTTACAGATGAGCCACATATAGTTCTGTTTATCTTCCGTCCTTCGCCTTACAATGCATTAACTAGTTCCAGTGGCCTTCTTGAAAGCATAATGACTTTTCCTGTACTCTAGTAAAAATATATCCCCACAAATCAAGAGGAAGCAGGCTCAGACTAAGTGGCTGAGAAGATTTACATTCTATTGCTAACTCAGTTATTACTCTGCTGAAAACCCCATAGCATCAATATAATGAATCCCTCAACCTCTGCTGCTAGCACAATTTTTCTTCCCAACCTCATTGGCTCCCAACTTTCTGCTTGACCTTTTACAATCTGTGTGCGGCAGAACTTCATTACAACCTTTTAATGATGCACAAATGGCACACCACACCAAGGTCACAGTACGTCCCCAGTGAGGACGACTCCAGCACCTCCAGAACAGACAGTGAGCTACCACTTAAAAAGAAACACAGTACAGAGGGGAACGAAAACCTTAGCACATAGCAGCTGTCGAGACTCATGCTAATGCACAAGAGTCACACAAAAGGAGTACCTCCTCCCAGAAAACGTTTTAAGAAACAAACTGATGTCTCAAGCTGTCAGTGACCAAATGAACAAAATGGCTCACTGAGGAAACTCAGAAGAATTGGAGTAGTTTTCTGCATAGCAAGATTACTCCAGTTTTTAAAAAATAAGAAAGATACACTAAGGGGTTAGCAACATTCATCCATCTTGCACATTAGAAATCTTTCTTATGTCACGGCAGTGAAGTCAATATCAGGTGATGGATTCTATTTCAAATAGCGATCAACTTTTTCCTCAAGCAGTCCACCCTCTGTTCTGTAATTTTCCATCAGGGATGTGGGGATACCAATGCTTAAGCCTCCTTTAAAAGTATTGCAGGGTTTTTTTTGTACCCAGAGTGCTATATAAATGCAAAGCATCCTGCTGTTCAAGCACATAGACTGTAGAACACATTATTCAGTACTGCCTAATGTGAAGTCACTGCATACGTGCACATATTTACAGTGAGGGTGGTGAGACACTGGAACAGGTTGCCCCAGGGAGGCTGTGGAGTACAGAATCACCCAACGTGATCTTCGATTGAAAACCACAATAATTTCTTGACACAGTTTTCTCTTCCTTAGTCTGAACAACTGCAGCTCTGTCAGTCATTCTTCACAGCAGAGGTGGTACAGAATGGATTTGATGTATCGGGACTGGAATATGGACATAAAGGTTACTTCAAGTAGGAAGGAAAACTCTATATAGCTCCTGACAGATCCATTCCTGACATAGCCATTAATAAAAATTCAAGTTCAAGCCTTGATTTTGATCTTGCAGTTCGCAGAATACATCTGGTTAGAAGAAACTCAAAGATCATCCAGTTCAACGCCCGTTCAGCTTCACTGCAGTCAGTGGAGTTACATCAGTAAGAGTGCATGCTGTGGATGCAGGAAGATAGCAGCAGCGGCGGATATGAGTCCTTTCACAACAGGAGAAATCCCACCCATCCAAACCAAATCACAGCAGACTAAAAGTTCACTGTGAATTATTACTCCTTTGCAAAATGTTCTTTAAGTTCCTTGCTAGGATAACCACTACAGCCAAGGCTTCTAAGGCAGAAATCTAGGACTTTATTTTAGGGACTACAGCTAGACTTTCCATATGCCACTTAGTAGGAGGTTTATGCACGCTGCATAAAGTGGTCACAGGCAGATGTCTCTGTCCACTTTTAAAAGCTTCTGCATTTTTCTTTTCTGTATGTAGTAAAGTGCATCTATCTTGTCTTACATTTTTTCATATTCTTGCTAGCCCCTAGCTGTGCATCCTGATCCAACCAGACAATGTGACACATGTTTTGCAGCAGCCTGGTCTGCATCTGCAGAGCTCTAAAGCATCAAGTAAGAAATCAAAACAGTCAAATCTTCTGAATTTTGCTCTAATGGAAATGCCAGGACTTGCCTCTCTTTTAATTAATTAGACTTAAATTGGTCTTAAATTGTAAATTCTTGGAGGTTTTCTTTTCATTGCTGACAGGTCCTAAATTACAAAAAAAGATAAGACTCCGTGGAAATCAAACCATAGTCCCAATACTTTCATTAGCATGCTCATGAAATTATAGAAGAGTAACAAAATGAGTGTGTGTAATTAAGCAGAAGAAGAATAGGAAGAACTCAGACTGTCAATCAGCAAATAATGAAACTTAATGTATGAAAACAGAAAACACTAAGTGTGGCTTAATGTAGCTTTTATACAAAACACCAAACCACCACCACATTCCCTGAGGGGCCTGACATTTCTGAAATGTATTGGAAGCTCACTTTGTATTAATTTGATCAGATTCAGATGCAGCAGAAGTAAGGAGATTCTCACTTTCCTGAAGCTGAGACTTCCCTGTGTCTAAAGCATATTGCCTGGTGCAACTGTAAGATTCCAGTAAAGGAACTTACTGGGAGACATTCGATGAGAAAAATGTTACCTTTGTAGTGGAAGGGATAATTAATTACTGCAAGATTATATTTTTTAAAAATTAATATAGTTTATTAATATTAAATATTCATAACTGGCGTCACCCCACTCACCAATTTAATAACAGGTTCTAGGTATCATTTATGGAAACTATATACAAGTTATTATAGGTTTTAGCAACAACCAGTAAATATCTACATGAATTGAACTCGATTGAACTGGCAGAGAAGGTTTTGCTGTCAGTGCACCGCTTGCGGTCAATACTCCGCTTGCTCACTAGATGGACACAAGGAGTTCCTTTCTGCTTATGGTAGAAGGCAATTAATGATTCCAAGAGGTTTTTGGTATTTACTCACAAAAATATTATCTGAAAGTACCCAAAACTTGTGGTGGAGTTGCTGTTGGTAGCTGTTAGAGGTTTTGGAGTTTCCCCAGGCTTCTGGTTGCTGGGGAAAGGAGGCAGACAAGCTCTGACCTGGGCCTGGCTCTCTGGATGATCTGTATTATCTCCAGGGCTTCCATCTGGGCAGGAGGCTCCCAGGTGCAGGCAGATGTCT
>VWYK01100359.1:5077-15868 GCA_013399775.1 Semnornis frantzii
TTTTCTCCCCAAACAGGAAAATAGTCCTCCTTGCTGGCTGGGCATTATTTTTGTTTCTTGCATACAAGGTTTCCAAAACGGACCGAGAGTATCAAGAATACAACCCCTACGAGGTTTTACATTTGGACCCTGTAAGTAGCAGCACCTTTCACTAGTTTAGACTACTCTTAAGTGTAATTTTATCTCTAGATAGCAAATATAAGACCTGGAGGTGTTTTGAAACCAAATAAGTTAACTTTTTGGTGAATGCTGGCTTAGTGGTTTTGTTCTTCTTTGGCACCTGCTGCATGTTGTAAAGTCAGTTCTAGTGGGAGGTGTCTCTGCCTATGCCGGGGGCTTGGAACTAGATGATCTTTGTGGTCCCTCCAACCTAAACCAATCTATGAATCTATGATCCTATATTCTTTGCCCTTATCTATACTGTTTTGTAACTTCAGTATCTAGCTCCTTCGAAATTGTAATGACTTTCTTAAGATAGTGAGATGGGTATTTTAAATATCTATTCTGGATCTTACTCCAGTGTCATTTTCCTTGCTCGGTACAGGCGAAGATGATATTTTGCTTTCTGTGCCCTCTGCACATCTTCTCAATGGTCGTTTTTAGGGATGCTGCTAAATAAACTACATGAAGAAGAATGGGGATTTCTTTGATTTACAGTTGTGCAGAGCTATTTCTCTAGTAAATGAAAGGTTTCACTGAAGGGTGTTAGTGATGCACGTTTTGATGTAGTAGAAGTTACTTTGCATCTGTGAACGCAAACAGCAAATCCTAAGTAATTAACCAGCCAATTTTATTAAGGTGAACAAAAAAAAAAGCTGTAGTGTTTATCTAGAAAACAAATGCAGTGCTTCATTTGTATTTAAAGCCTGGTTATAAAAAGTTAGATATCCTGAGGAGACAAACAGACCCTCTGGATATCTCTTGAGCTCTTATTTAGTCTTGTCACGGTCTTTTTTTCATCTTAACCTCAATACCTCAAGCAAATTCTCTGCCTGTGATAATTATTTCCTGAGATAAAGCTCCTCTTTAGAGTAACAGTGAAGTCATCTTTTCAGGGCATTTTTTACTCTCCAGTCCAAGGAAGTGCACTGTAGATACAGCTCAGCACAAGAACATGGAAAAAGGTTAAATTGACCTATTTTGACTCAACTTGATGTTATTGTTAGCGTGGGAGGGTTTAACATTATATGAACATTAACAAGTCTATTTCTTGCCATTAGTGATGTGGCTAGTCAGGATGAGGGTGGTCATCATTGCCCGTTACTAGCCTGATTCTAGCTAGACAGATAAACAAGACCTTTGTGTTGTGTTGTTTAAATTCTACTCAGTCCCTCTGTGAATGGCTGACTGCTGTCCTCTTCTCCCTGACACACAGGAATGAGATAAATTGTTATTATTGAATGGTATCTGCTGGAACCATGCAGCTGAAACCTTCATTTATCTGGGTTAACTTGGGTTAAGCAAGCCAGGCTGGGCATTAGGTCATACAGGGATTTTCTTTTGTCATCTTTGGCAGATTTCTGCAAGTAACAACCCCGAGGAGGGCGAAAAAAAAATGTGTAGTGAATTGCAGCTTTATTAATGAAAACTCAATACATGCTCAAGACACAAGTAACTTAGCCAGGCAAAGAAACCACTACTAGAATGCTCCAAGAACTGAGAGAGGAATAAAGTATATTGTCATAAGGACAAGCAGAATTGAAGCCAGAGATGTTACAAGGGGGCTGAAGAGGTAGGTGTGAAGAGAAATCAATTGAAATAGGGATCAGAATAGAGTCAAAGATTGCAGAACTTGTTTGGTTTTGTGTATTTCTGTGCTGTCAGATGATGTCTTAAAAACCTTCTGGTTCAAATTACATGGAAGTTAACAGCTTTCTGCTGTTGCCATTGAGTGGAACCTTTAGAGTCATTGCCAGTCTCACTGATGTTGAAGTGATACAAAATCACAGAATGTTAGGGGCTGGAAGGGACCCCAGAGATCACCTAGTCCAACCCCTTACCAAAGCAGGATCACCTAGGGCAGGCTGCACAGGAGTGTGTCAGGTGGGTTTTGAAAGTCTCCAGAAAAGGAGACTCCACAGCCTTTCTGGGCAGCCTGTTCCAGTGCTCTGTCACCCTCACTGCAAAGAAGTGTTGTCTTGTGTTGAGGTGGAATGTCCTATGTTCTGGTTTGTATCCATTGTTCCTTGTCCTATCAATGGACATCCACCAAAAAGAGATTATCACCTTCATCTTGATACCCACCCCTCAGATATTTGTAGGTGTTGATAAGATCCCCTCTCATCTCAAGATGAAATGGTCCCAGTTCTCTCAGTCTTTCTTCAGAGGAAAGATGAGCAAGTCCTGTGATCACCATCACAACTCTTTGTCAGACTCTCCAGCAGATTCTTGTCTGTCTTGAGAGAGCAATACCACTATAACCCTGATGTTAGGGTTCATATTTACTGAGTAACCTTAATCTATAGTTGCTGCATCTCTCAATTCCTTCCCACTTCTATTCAAAACCTGGTACTGTAAGAATTAAAACTGCTGGGATCAGCAGATAGACAGAGCCTGATACTAAAACCTTATATTTCAGATACAGATGTTGAAGTGTTGTTAGAGAATGGAACTATTGTTGCTGTTACCAAAAAACCCAGATTTCAAAAAGAAAAAGAAAAGAAGGGAAAAAGCTTGCAGGTGTGTGCGCTTGAAAGTTTGGATACACAAAGATGCCTTTGCTTCTTTACATTCACACTGTGGCCAAGCTTATTTTACTGTCTTATGTTAGCATATCAGCTTATAACAAGAGGCTTTTTCCCTCCAGAGGAGAAGCACAGCATGGACAAAGTCCAGATAACACTCCTGAACCTTACTTTGTGTCAGCAATTCATTTGGAACTTAGAATAGCTAATTTTGGAGCACATCACTTGAGTTCACTGATACATAAGGCACTCATATTACTACTGATTTGTTGAATAAGTATACTTACTGCCATTTTACAAGTGGGATCCAAATGTAATCATGAAGCTCAACATTGATTTTAGTTTTTGATTTTTTTTTAAGGTAATCAGGGCCTTTAAATAGTTAACACAGGGAAACTCTCTGTTCATAGCAAAGTGCTGACTGACACCAGCTCACCTGCTAAGCATTTCTTTAAGCTTAGGCTCTGAAGCCTTGTTTTTTAAAATTAGTAAGCAAGTAGTGATATATATAATTTTATCATCAGCTTATCAGGGATCATGTGCACCCTCTGAGGCAGGGGGAGAAAAAAAAAGATGATTTTTTTTTTCTCATGTGAACCATTAAACCCAATCTCTTCTTCTCTAGCAACCTCTTTTTTTTTCTTTTTTTCCTCCCACTTTTCAGCTTCTGCTGCTCATCTGACATTCTTCATCTAGTCTTAAAATGACTGTTTTTACTTGAAGTCTAGTGTATTATAGAGTAAATTAATCCTGTGCATTAAATGAGGCAGACATACTGTTGGAAAATGATAGACATGTTGTGTACTTATATAGACAGAGATAAAGTAACAGCAAATGAGTCATCAAGGCAGTTTAATTTCTGGATAAGTTTATTGAAACAGTGCCATCATAGATCCATGGTAGAGAGAGGTGACTCTTCCACTTTACTCTGGTAAGACTTCACCTGGAGCACTGCATCCAACTCTGGAGCCTTCAACACAGGGAGGACATGGACCTGACAGAGAAGATCCAGAGAGGAGGGCCATGAAAATGATGAGGGAGCTGGAGCAGCTGTGGTATGAGGACAGACTGAGGGGGCTGGGGGTGTTCAGCCTGGAGAAAAGTCTCTAGGGAGCCCTGATAGCAGCCTGCCAGTACTGAAGGGAGCTACAGGAAGGCTGCATAGGGACTGCACAAGCCTGCAGTGATGGAACAAGGGGCACGGGTTTGAAATAAGAGTACATTAGATTAGATGTTAGGAACAATTTCTGCACCATGAGGGTTCTGGAATGCTGCAACAGGTTAGCCAGAGATGTGTTTGAGGCCCCATCCCTGAAGATATTCAAGGTCAGGCTGGCCAAGGCTCTGGGCAACCTACTCTAGTGGAGGATGTCCCTGCTCAGTGCAGCAGGGGTGGACTGGATGACCTTTGGAGGTCCCTTCCAACTCTAACCATTCTATGATTCTGTGAGCATCTTTCAGTACCTTCTGGGTTCAATATGCAGTTAAGGTCAGCATGCCAGACTTCTTGGAAAGATCCTATGGTAATGGTTCTCTGAAAGTTAGCAGATAGCTTACTAGAAAAAACTACCTTCACTTACTATAAAGCTGTGTGGGTTCTCTTGAGCAGTGAAGTTCACAGTCCAATCTCAAAATTAATGCACTGGGGATTATGTTGAGTTATTTAACAATGTGCTGTAGTAGAATAAAAATCAGTCTCTCTCTCAGATGTAGGTAATGTATTCCCTTTGTTCAAGAAGTTTGAAATAATTTATGGGTAGGATGATCCCAGACAAAGGCATTGTTAAGTGGCAGGGCAATCCACTGTTCCTGGTGACTGGCAGATTTATTTCTGCCTACGAGCTGCAAGTGAACCATCAGGCTTGATCTATGAACTCTTGCTTAAACAGAATATTGCAAGTGAGAATTCCTTGTAGTCATGAATATGTTTAGGAAGAGATTTGTCACACAGACAGGAAGGATGAATGGATGAACAAAAAATCAATACCCAGTTGCCTGAATGTCTTTTTTTATCAGACTGCGACTTCTAACTTGATGTAAAAATGTGATGGTTACAAAAATAATCACGTTTGCCTGCAATGGTTCTGTAGTTTCATAGAATTATAGAATGGTAACGTTGAAAGGGACCTCAAGGATCATCTAGTTCCAACCCCCTGCCATAGGCAGGGACACCTCCCACTAGTACAGGTCACTCAAGGCCTCGTCCAACTTGGCCTTGAACACCTCCAGGGAGGTTGTGGAGCACAGAATCACCCAATGTGATCTTTGATTCCGTGATTCTGTGTCAGGCAACCTCCCTGGGCAGCCTGTTCTAGTGTCTCACCACCCTCACTGGAAAAAATTTCCTCCTAACATCCAGTTTCAGTCGCCCCTCTGCCACTTCAAACTCATTGCCCCTTGTCCTGGCATTACAAGACCTTGTCCATAGTCCCTCCCCAGCCTTCCTGTAGCCCCCTTCAGACACTGGAAGCCTACTCCAAGGTCTCCTTGAAGTTTCATGATCATATATCAGAAGGCAGTTCTGTAGTTCATGGAATGCTTTAGAATAGAGCTGTAGAAGAAGGGATTGAAATGATTTACTAACGAGCTCAACATTTTCCTTTTCAAGGGAGCAAGTATATCGGAAATTAAGAAACAGTACCGTGCGCTGTCCTTAAAATACCATCCAGATAAAGGTGGAGATGAAGTTATGTTCATGAGGATTGCCAAGGCCTATGCAGCGTAAGTGTATGGGGTTTGGGGTTTTTTTTGCCTTTAAAAAATGGGAACTTGAGATCATGGGGAGGGGAAATCTTTTGGGCAGTAGCAGGGATGATCTAAGCGGCCAGGAAAAAAAAGTGTTTTCAGATAGGTAATGAGAGTCAAAACATGTCTCAGTTCAGTGCGTGCCTGTTCTGTACAAGCCAGGAAGGAGAATTTAATTGTTTAGCAACTGTCAGAGTGCAGGTGTTAGGTCTCTGTATTAAACTTCCATGGCAGCTGAGGGAAGGGTTGCCAGAGTATGATGTGCATCAAGTCTTAAAGATGACAAAGAACAAAACGAGTGTTGTGGTTTTTAACCAAGCAGCCCTGTCACAGCAGTTCTGAAGCACTGCTTAAATAAATAGGCTGTTCATTTCACCTGCTGATAGAACTAAAGAGACAACATTCAAAGTCTCTTCCCATCTAGTGACAAAGATGTTTCATTCTGACTCTGTTTTCTCTCGGCTTCCCCATGTCCCCTTTCATTTGTGTGCCTGCCTTGCAGTCCTGATTCTTCACTCGGTGACTGTTTCATGTTACCTGTATAGTTCTTTTTCTCCAGAGTATTTTTGCCCTTATCTCTGCCCAGAGCTGCTTGCCTTTTTTTTTTTTTTTTATCTGAGAGATGGTGTCTAATAGTAGATTTCTGTATATTTCCCTTTATACTGAATTTTTCCACAATGAAGATAGGACTTTGGATTTCATACCTGGAATGTTGATACAGCTTTTTATTCTTTTCTATTGCAAATGATTCATAGAATGGTTTGGGTTGGAAGGGACCTTAAAGATCATCCAGTTCCAACCTCCCTATCATGGGCAGGGACACCTCCCACTAGCTCAGGTTGCTCAGGGCCTCATCCAACCTGGCCTTGAACAGCTCCAGGGAAGGGGCATCAATGATGTCCCTGGGCCTGACCAGATTCTTAACAAAATCTGGTATTAAATACTACATACTTCACATGTCAAATATTCTAATCTGAAGACAATTGATGGTACATGTGGTTTTTGGTGTTGTTTTTTTTTTTTTCCCTTCATTTAGTGGAGTGCTACATTTGTGTTAGGTTTGTAGTACATTTTGTAAGTCAGATGCAGCAGCATGCAGGGATTTCAGTGCACAGTTCAATCAGGATACCAGTGGGATTCCCATTATCAGTCTCTCTAAGGCACTCATTGTCAAGATTCCCCAGGCACCAGGAGGACATAGTGAATTGAAGCCAGTTCAAGGCTCTCTACTAAATCCTTTTTGCTAGTTATTATACTCTGGGCTGGGACAGCTGTGCACTCCCCTGATGCTGGTCTCAGCAGCTCAAGGAGACATTCATACTTTTATAATGCCCTCTAAGAGAGATATTTACACCACCAGCTGATCCACTCACCTCTTGATGGATGTTTGTCTAAAACAAAGCCACCCTTTAGTCTCTTTGGTGTTGAACAGGGCCAGCTTCTTTGCAGAAGCTGTAGAGAGTCACTGATACCAGTCTGAGCTTGTGGCAATATGGCATTTGCCCTTCTCTTCTCAGCCTTCTTCTATTACAGGGCTTTACTGGGTCAGTCACATCATAGAATGGGTAGGGATTGGAAGTGATCTCTGATGACAGAGTCCAAACCCCCCTCCAAAGCAGAATCACCTAGGGCAGACCACATAGGAATGCATCTAGACAGGTCTTGAAAGTCTCCAGAGGAGGAGACTCCACAACCTTCTGTTGCAAGCCTCCATCACTCTTACAGTAAAGAAGTGTTTCCTCATGTTGAGGTGGAACTTGCTGTGTTCCAGTGTGTATCCATTGCCCTTTGTCCTGTCACAGGACACCATTGAAGAGAGCCTAGTACCAGATGGTGCTGTGCTTTCTGCTTTTAAGTCAATTGTCTGTGTGTGCCTGACCTTGAGAGTCCTCTTTGGGATGAGAAGAACCAACACCAGGCTCACTTGAGCACTTTTGAAATGATGCTTTCTGCTTAACCACATCTGTGTTCTTACGGAAGGCCCTTCAGCAGGTATTGCTGCAGCACAATTCTGGCATTGCTTTGTGAGCTTCTGGACCATCTCACTGCTTTGCTTTGCAAGCCAACACTCAAAGCCTTGGTGATACAGTTTGGGAGTGCAAGAGCTGTAGCAGAGGCACATCTCGTTGCAGATGACTGTGAAGTTCCTTAACCATGCTGTCTTGAAAAATGTAAAAGCTGCCCATTGAATGAGTCTGCTTGCTAACAAATGTGAGACTTGGAAGCAATCAGGAGATGTCTGACTCCTTTGCTGGGTTTCTTCCACGAGACAGAATCTTTCCTGTAGTGAAGGAGTGAATGCCTGGTGTTCTGTTCCCTAAAGCAGTGCTCTCCCTTCTAGTAACAGGGAAACTGTTTGAGGTGTTATGTTATTGCCAAGAAATTGTCATTTCAGAACAGACATTGAAGCTGTAAGGTTTAGGAGGTGGTGTCTTAATTTAATTCTCTCTTCAATATGAAACTGGGGAGTTCCAGGGGGAAAAAAAACCCAACCAAATAAATGCATGCATGCTAAAAGTCTGGAATAAGAGAATTAAAAGCTCATATGGACAGCTTCTTTATCAACTCATCCTGTATATTTTGTTTTCAACCTTTTTTGTGTTTCAAAATTTGCTGCACTGTAACCTGGCATTGAAAAGTGCTCTTTGCTGATGGGTACCCACTCACTCTGAGGAAAGGGAGATGTGATTGTTCTATCTCTGTACCAAGGGTGCACCTTCTCTGTCTGATTTCTTTTGGTGTCAGAGTGCTAAAACAATTTGCCTGTGTCTCAAGGAGGAGTACAGCAGTACTGTTTTCTATCAGAGTTCATACAGACAGTAGCAGAAGCTGTTCAGCTTACCAAACCATCTCTGAAGGACAGCCTGAAGTGCCACATTTTAAAGCTGCTGTGTGTTAATGATTTAGGATTTTATTTTCATGTCTGTATTAACTGAATATTTCTTCTTCAGATTTAGGATTTTATTTTCGTGTCCGTACTAACTGAATATTTCTTCTTCAGATTTAGGATTTTATTTATGTATTAACTGAATATTTCTTCTTCAGATTTAGGATTTTATTTTCATGTCTGTATTAACTGAATATCTCTTCTTCAGATTTAGGATTTTATTTTCATGTCTGTATTAACTGAATATTTCTTCTTCAGATTTAGGATTTTATTTTCGTGTCCGTACTAACTGAATATTTCTGCTTCAGATTTAGGATTTTATTTATGTATTAACTGAATATTTCTTCTTCAGATTTAGGATTTTATTTTCATATCTGTACTAACTGAATATCTCTGCTTCAAACTAGCTTAACTGATGAAGAATCACGAAAAAATTGGGAAGAATTTGGTAATCCAGATGGACCACAAGGTAACAACTGTCAATGACAGAAGTCCTGTCATTGCTGTGCGTTGAGCTCTCTGATATCTGATCATTTCAGAAGCACTCAGATGTTAATTTATATATAGAATAACTTTTTCCTGTGATATGAAGCTATGTATCAAATTGACTTGCTTGTGAAACTGGCTCTGGGGTGGTGATGGGAGTGAAAGACAGGAAAGAGTTTGTGTAAAAAATAAGAAGTATTTAAGTTAGTCAGCTTCAGTATCTGGAGAGAGTTGGCAGTGTTAAAAGGAGGTGTAAGTAACAGAAGAATGCTTACCAGAAACATGGCAGTTTTAGATGTTTCTCTGATCAGATGCTGTAAATGGGCATTAGCAACTGAAGAACAAACCATAGTGCAATAAACACACTTTAAAGGGCTGTAGGTGAGGCTGTGTTTGCATTTAAATAAATGCCATATACACATCTGCCTTCTGCTTGCTGGCAGCAGTACTGAGTGCAGCTCTATACCACCTTCATCCTGAGGGGTCCTGGTGGTTATCCCTGTGCTGGTTGATTGTTCCTGGGCAGGTAGCTACATGAAAATAATCCTGATCATCATGTGTTATAAAATTTTACAGTAGATGATCCAAACTAAAACAATTTATGACTGAAACTATTTTTCCCCCTCTCTTTCTGCAATCAGTGAGTCACTCTTAAAACATCTCTGTGACCATTGTTTAAACTGGCTAGCTTTGAATGTTGTGTGTTTCAGGCTGCTTCTGACACTGATTACAAGCTGTCATCTGCTATCTTGTTAGGTCAGGCCTTCACAGATCTCTGCTTGTTGATGCCCTGCAGTTTGTGGGAAGCAGTTGGGCTGCATAGCTACATGGAATGAGTTATGGCTTGGAAGTGATAAATGGGATTTGTAGCTTCATTGTGAAGTGACAGGATGACATGAGGGAACTCTGTGCTGGAAATTCTTTTGAACTGTACCCTCCAACATAGGAAATGAAGTTTGAAAGGGAAAAAGACCCTCAGCTCTCAAACCAGTGTTTCAAAGAAATGATCTTCCCTCTTCAGAACAACCCAGCTCTCTCCACTAGGTCATAGCCTGGCAAAGGCATTTCTGCCTACAGAAGAACAAGGCTGAACTACTGCTACCAATACAGTTAAGCTGGAAGCTACTGTAGAAGTCACATTAGGCTTGTGCATAACAGCTGTGTCTGAACTGGTGATTGTCACAGTTTGTTGGGGACAGTATCAGAATAGCATCTACATGCACAGGGGATCCTAGCCTGTCCTTATTTAAGGCAGTAGTCCTCATTGGTATCTGCTAGAGGTGAGGAAAGCATGGTTTGCTTCCTGGCTTGCTATTGTTTGGTTTTTTTAACCAATTCCTAGAAATGTGTAGAGTCTTTTTTCCTCTTTTGTTGATTTCCTAGAACTTAGTGTTCGAATAAGTAACATTTGTGAAGTTCACTTTACCACTAGAGTGTCTGAAGACAAGGTCAAGCTATGTGATACTGTTCTCTGATCTGTCTGCTGTAGAGCTTGCTGTTAGAGAACTATCTCTGTTATTTTCTGCAGCCTGCCTCTTGGAACTGAACACCAAAAAAATGAAATGGCAGAGGATTTTACTATTTACAGCTTAGAACACTTCCCTAAAGTTACAAACTAATAAAACCTTCTACTCATAGAGTCATAGAACTGTCAGGGTTGGAAGGGACCTCAAGGATCATCTAGTTTCAAGCCCCCTACCATGGGCAAGGACACCTCACACTAGATCAGGTTGCCCAGAGCCACATCCAGCTTGGCTTTAGAGACCTCCAGGGATGAGGCTTTCACCACCTCCTGGGCAACCACCTTATAGAATCACCACCTCACCACCCTTATAGAATCATAGAATGGTAAGGTTGGAAGGGACCTCAAAGCTCATCCAGTTCCAACCCCCTGCCATAGGCAGGGACCCCTCCCACTAGCACAGGTCACTCAAGGCCTCCTCCAACCTGACCTTGAACACCTCCAGAGAGGGAGCAGCCACAATCTCC
>VWYK01100359.1:15925-28167 GCA_013399775.1 Semnornis frantzii
TTCCATGTCCTTCCTGTGCTGGGGGCTCCAGAACTGCACACAGGACTGCAGATGGGGTCTGAGGAGAGCAGAGTAAAGGGGCAGAATCACCTTCTTCCTAAAGAACTTTTCTTGTAGTTCATATATTCACCAAACTCTGTGTATTTAAACTGCTGAAAACTCTGCAAGGCAAAGCTCATAAATCCTTCCATCTGTGAAGTTTTTTTTTTAAATATATATTAATGAATCCTGCTTATCTCTTTCACTGCACTACATGAAGCTAAAGTCTTTGGTATCTCAGATGTTGCATTGAAGTCTTGCTATAGCAGAGTGAATTTCTAATTTACTTTTTTGGTTTTACTCAGTTTGTTAGAATTTTGCTTGTTGGAATGCTAAACCTGAAGATTATTGTGTGGGTTGGTGGTTTAGGGTTGGTTTTTTTTTTTTTTTGTGATTCTTTTATTTTGGAAATTAAACTTTAAAACAATTATTTGAAAGCAGATGTCTTTTCTTTCATCCTACAGCTACAAGCTTTGGTATAGCTCTGCCAGCTTGGATTGTGGATCAGAAAAATTCAATTTTGGTGAGTCAAGTTACATAGTTCAAGATTTGAAAGGCATCTTTCAAATGTTAGCCTTAAAATCTTAGAATCACAGAATGCATAGGGTTGGAGGGGACCTTTAAAGGTCATCTAGACCTTTAAAGCAAGCAGGGACATCTTTAACTGGTTGCTCAGACCCTCACCAGGCCTGACCTTGAATGACTCTAGGGATGGCATCTCTGCTACCTCCCTGGGTAGTGTTCCACTAGTCTCATAGTCAAGAACTTCTTTCCCTGGTGCCCAGGGGAGAACTGTTTTGGTGGTGGTTTCCCTGGTGCCCAGGGCAGAACTGTTTTGGTGGTGGTTTCCCTGGTGCCCAGGGGAGAACTGGGGTGTTTGGTTTGTTTTGTTTTGATTTCCTGGTGCCCAGGGGAGAACTTGTGTAGATGACTGCAAAGCTAACATACACTGAAGTGATGGTCCTTATTTGTACCCTCCCCAACTGATTATACCACTTCTGAGTTGTTCTTCTGAAATAATGCTAGGTATTATGCAATAAGTCTGCATGAATTTGTAGTGGGCTTGTGGTAATAAAAATATTTGGCTGTGTTTCAGGACAAAGATGAAACAAGAGTGTTGTGAAGTAACTAATACACTGTTCCATCATTTTTCTCTAGGTTTTGCTTGTATATGGATTAGCATTTATGGTTATTCTTCCAGTTGTTGTGGTAAGTGTCATCTAATTAATATTCTCCCCTTTGTAACCAAGCTGTAAACAAAGGTGAGACTGGAGTTACTTGTTCTTGCCTTTCATGGAGAGACTGAACAAACAAACAAACTCTTTTCTTTATTTTTTATTTCAATGTGGATGTTCTCTTTTGGTATGGAAAAAAAGTGTAGCTGCTGTGGAGTTTCCAAGAAAAGATGCAGGGAGAGGGCTGTAGGGAAAATATTTGATATTACAAGAATCAGGCTGACTTGTGCCTTGTACCTTCTGACATTCATCAAGTGAAAACTAATGTGGTGTGATGAACTCAGGAGCATTTTCAGTGGTGTTACTGTAGAGCCAAGACTGAGCTGTGTGCAGCTGATGGTACTGGAATGATCACTCCTGTGGAACAGGTTGTTGATTTGGTTTCTCCTGGCTGCCTTTGTTTTCATACCTTCAGTTTTTATTGATCTTCTGTGCACCATGAGATGGTTGCCCTTGTGATTTCTTTGTCTCAGGAATCAGTTGCTAGGTGAGTGGTATTTCAGGGCTGAGGTTTGCCCTACAGCATTGCTTTTGAACAATGTCCTTT
Organism: Semnornis frantzii; assembly: GCA_013399775.1. Taxonomy (NCBI): domain Eukaryota; kingdom Metazoa; phylum Chordata; class Aves; order Piciformes; family Ramphastidae; genus Semnornis; species Semnornis frantzii. The sequence continues at coordinate 17,747 of VWYK01100359.1, forward strand.
ATTCAGTGGCTCTGTATTTGGAGCATGGCATGAGGCAAGAACCAGGAATCTGACACCCAGAAACCTTCATGTTTTGGCAAAAATGAGCTTCATTTGAGAAAGTGTCCTGGGGGCTTGGCAGCTGCTTCCATCTCTGTATGCAGAGGCTCAGCCAGGCATTATCCCTTCTCTTTGAGAGTCTTTCTACATAATTGAGGATTTAGTATAGAAAATTAGCTCTGGTGGTTTCAACAAGTTGTTGAATGAAGGTTCTGAAATCCAGAGTACAATGTCTACATATTTTTCTCATCCTCCCTTTTCCATTGGTGTCTGTTGATGCTCTTTTGTACACATGTGCTTGCAGTGATTTATACCAGGTTTATCACAGCTCAAGTGAAAGTAAACATCCTTCCTCTGGTTACAAAGAAATGTCCTGAGCAGAGAAAAAACATAAGCTGCCTTTTCATACCCCTGTGCCAGATGTGAACTTCTGCATTCAGACTTGTTGCTGTAAATTTCTTTTATAACCAGTGGAGTAGTCATTTTTATGGAGCAAGTCATTTTATCATTTCATTCTAGAGTAGCTGTGCAGGATGATTCATGCCTTTAATGGGCCTGTTTCTCTTTTATGAATCAATAAAGAAGCCCAAGTTAACCACAGTGTAGTCATCCTGTATCTGAGATTGGCATCTGAAATAAGGTGAGGCTAGTTCCACCCTTTGAATCCTGGTCAACACCAAAGGACTGCACTGAGATGTATTTCTTCATAGCCCTCCACTGACCTAAATAATGTTCTGTACATAGGGCAAGATGTGTCTGCAAGAGCACTTGGGGCAGCCCCTTGCATGGACTGGCTGTAGTCATATTTATTCAGGCACTGGAATGAGCTGCCCAGGGAGGTGGGGGAGTCACCAACCCTGGATGTGTTTAGGGATCATTTGGATGTGGTGCTTAGGGCTATGGTTTAAGGTGAATCTTGTAGTGTAGGGTTCTAGGTTGGACTTGGTGGTCCTGAGGAGCTTTGCCAACCTGGGTGTTGCTGTGTGATTCTGTGACTCTTCCAGCACCTACCCTTAGACAAACATTTGATAGCTGTGGGATTAGAGTCTCAATTTCTCTGCAGAATAAAACCCTTTTAAAAACAAAAGTTGTTTGCTGCTTTGTGTCAGGGCTTATTTCTTCATTGAAGAACAACATCTAATTTATTAAGGGGGGGAAAAAAAAGAGCAATCTTGTGAGGAGCCAGTCCTAGAGGATTTCCCACATTAAGCAAATTGCAGAGTTCTTGCTGTAGTAGGAGAATTCACACTGCTGCCTATTCAATTAGTAGCATTAAGCATCACTTGCTGCTTGTTGTTACTTTTCACTTGCAATAAACTGCAATAGATTGGGATGTGCCTAGAATGTGTTATTTTTTTCCCTCATGTTAGTAAGCTTTGCTTACAAGGAAGAGTTTAGTGACCAGACTGCTGTTCAGAACCCAGCACACCATTTTTCTTTAATATATTAAGAGTACAGTCACTGTACAGTGAGTTCCAGAGTTTGTTGTAATACTAATGAGGGGATGATTGCAGTGCTTCTGAAAACTCTTTTTTTCTCTCAATCACAATGGCTTAATTCTGAAAATTTGCCACAAGGGCACTGGGCCACCTTCAGATTCTGCTTCTGAAAAGCATTTTCTGATTAGTTAAATTATTTTTTTCCAAATTTTCTCATACTGACAGAAATCTCTTCTGTTGTTCTTGGTTTGGCCTTCATCTGTCTAAGTGGAATGTGAGTGGAATGCACAGTAAGGTGTTACAGTATCATACAGGAAGAAGTAAACCCACTGGATCTTCTGTTTAGTGGCTTCACTGAGATAACAGCAAAAATAAAGCTGTGTATGTGTGCATGTGCTGGAGGGGAGTTGTATAGGCTAGAAATGGTCTAAACATGGACATGGAACTCTTGGAGTGGGTCCAGAGTAGGCCACCAAGATGCTCAGAGGGCTGCAGCAGCTCTGCTGTGAGGACAGGCTGAGAGAGTTGAGACTCTGCAGCCTGGAGAGGAGAAGGCTTCCAGGAGACCTTAGAGTAGCTTTCCAGTATCTGAAGGGAGCTACAGGAAGGCTGGGGAGGGACTATTGACAAGGTCTTGTAATGCCAGGACAAGGGGAATGGGTTTGAACTGGCAGAGATTGAAAGTGGATGTTAGGAAGAAGTTGTTTGCAGTGAGGGTGTTGAGACTCTGGCACAGGTTGCCCAGGGAGGTTGTGGAGCACAGAATGGTGATTCTGTGCTCCACAACCTCCCTGGAGGTGTTCAAGGCTAGGTTGGAGGAGGCCTTGAGTGACCTGTACTAGTGGGAGGTGTCCCTGCCTGTGGCAGGGGGCTGGAACTAGATGATCCTTGAGGTCCCTTCCAACCTTATCACTCTCTGATCTATGATTCTAAAAGCATCAGATTTCAGCATCAGCTTGGCTCAGGTCAGTATATCAGTGTGTCCTTTTCAAATGTGTCAGCAAACAGCTTTTGTCTCCCTTTCCTTTTTGAACTTCAGATGAACTTAGCATAGGTAAAATCAGTTCACATATTCACAGACTTGATCAGGTTGGAAGGGACCCTCCAAGGTCATCTTGTGCAACCCCCTGCAGCCAGCAGGGACACCTCCAACTAGAGCAGGCTGCCCAGGGCCTCGTCAAGTCTGATCTGGAAGGTCTCTAGGGATAGTGCCTCAACCACATCCCTGGGCAACTGTTACCTGATTGAGATGCTCCAGTAGAGCTGTTTCAGTGCTTCACCATAGCTAATGCTGGTTTGTCCTTGCTGAATGGCTCAGGGCTCCTGGTGGTACCGATCAATACGATACAGCGGAGATCAAATCCTCATTCGGACGACTCAGATATACACCTACTTTGTCTACAAAACAAGGAACATGGACATGAAACGTAAGTAAAAGGCATCTTGAAGTGTTGATCTGTTCACCTGGAAGTGACCATCTGCTGATGTTAAGATGCTTCTGCTTTAGAAGCCTTTGTTAGCTTAAAATAACATTTCTGTGTCTTTTGGAGTGCTTTTAACAATTTTGTCACAGGTGAAGGGCACTGTGTAAGGAGGTTGAAAGATCTGGGTGAGGGATTTATAGATCTGTATTTATGTCTGTCTCTACAGACATGCTGACCTGTCTGAATGACTATGTGGCTCCTAGGAGCACAGCCTCTGTCTGTGTGTTTTCTTCTGTTACTGAAACAAAATAGGCTTTGGGGATTTTCTGGGGACTGCCATCAAATTTTTATGTCACCAAGGGGTGAAGTAACATTTCTGGCTCTCTGTGCTTGCTTATTTTATAGTTAAATTTCTCTTTAACAATTTGCTGTCAAGTTCATGTTACTTTTGTTACTTGTGTATAGTTTCTGATAGATTTTCTTTTTTCCTTCTCTGCTCACTTCTGAAGGAAAAAGCTCCACCCTATTTCAGGGAAAAAAATCTGTAGCTGCATTATATTGATGGAAAATTGGATCTTTCAGTTTGGAGGCTGGCATGGGCCTGAAGAATTAGCATGGTACTAGTTGTGGATTGGATTTTACTAGATGGAATGTTCAGAGAAATTGAAAAGCAGAGTTAAAAAAGAAAGTCCCCCAAAGCATCTGAAAAGGATTCAAATATATTCTCTTACTCCACTGATCCAATTTAGATTTGCTGGAATCATCTTCTCCTGATACACTCTTTTTTAGCTTCACAGATAATCCAAGAGGTCTAGGAGGTAGATGGGTGGAAATGTGTTTGCTTTCCAGTCATCACATGCATGGATTTCTGTGTGTGGGATTCAGTCCAGTTTATTCTCTCCACCTTGCTATATTCTCCTACTTTTTCCCCCTCTCCAGACAGTTGAGAAAGAAGGAATGGGAGAACAGGTGAGACTTCTAAAGAAGTTTAGGGTGATTACTGCAAACCCATTCCTTACTTTCTCCAAGTTTGTTGTCCAGGGTAGATTACTGAACTTTGCTCAGAGACATAGCTTTGAGGCTTGCCTTGTGGCTCCTGCAAATTGATTTAAAAAAAAAAGTTTCAGTGGCCTTATTTAAGGGCTTAACACTTCCAGAGAGTCTTGGGGGTCAAGGGCAGGGCAGGTTTTATCACTGAGATCTGTTGGACTGTCTGAATGAAAAAGGAAGCACAGCTGAGATGGTTTAGACAAACCACATAGTGGCCAGGTGAGGCTTTTGCTTGGTTGTGAGCTCCACACTGGTGAGGCACCAGTGCCAAAACTCAAGGCATAAGCCTGGGCAGGTGTTATCAACCTGGGCAAGAGTGAGACAAATCTACATGACTTGCCTTGTGTTAGGTACTTTGTTTGAGGCTTCAAGACAAGTTTATTATAAAGCTTCCTTTCTTGATGCTGCACAATTGTGGATCTTAAATAATAGGGAAGTATTTATAGCTTTTTGAAACTCTTCAATATGCTCTGCTCAGGAAGTAAATAGATACTTGAGAAGAGGAGTGAAAATTGATGCTCAGGGAACCTGACTAATTGTTAGTAGGTGGAATTCACTGAGCACTGCAAGTGGGCAGAAATAACTTGGGCTTGCTCAAAATGTAAGAACAAAGCTTGAGTAATTGCTGTAAAAGGTCATTTTAACTGGAGCAAATGATGGGGTGAGCTTTCTCTTGTCTGTGGCTGAGGGGTCTGACAAGTTCATGAGCAAAAGCAGCTCATAGGACCCCACTGTGTCCTCCTTTCATCTTAATTACATAACAGAATCTTTGGAGGTAGTGTGGATTTTCCTAATCACATTAGGAAAAGAGCAGTCCATCATCTTCATGGAATTTGTTTGCAGGGTTGTTTGTTGAACTGCTTTTCTGATCATGGAAAGGCTTTTGGGGTAACTTTTCAATGCTGGCTGAGCAGAAAATCTGAGTTGAAATTTTATCCTTCTCTCCTGCCCCTCCAGTACATGCATGGTGGTGCTGCCACAGGCACATGAATTGCTGGGCATGCAGATGCAAACTGCTGTGCAGTGATGTCTGCCAGTCCTAAAGAAACCTGGCTGTGTTTTTGTGAAGACATTCAGAGGCAAAGGCTGGACTTGATGCCATGCAAAATGGAGCCTTGAACAATCTGTTTTGTCTTGTGCCAGGCATTGGTTCTGGCCTGCTTTGCCCTCTGGCAGTAGTGACTGATCCATTAAATAGAGAGCATGGATATTCAGGGTTGTTGGGGGAAGAGTTGGGAATAAGTTGTAAAACTGAGGGTTCTGAAGAAATGTGGCATAGGATGTTGCTGACATTTTCTCTGTCTTTGCAGGGCTTATCATGGTTTTAGCAGGGGCCTCTGAATTTGATCCTCAGTACAATAAAGATGCTACGAGCAGACCAGCAGACAACATTCAGATACCACAGGTTGGTTATATCAGGAGATCTTTGCTACAGAACTGACCCCTCCAAGGGAAAGGGGAGGTGGTGTTTGATAGAATTCAAGTTCTTCAAAGGCAGTGATTTTGTTGAGGTGCAACTGTGTCTCTTCAGGAATAGAAATCAGGACCTAGACTTGTGTGGGATTGTGGTGTTTGGGTTTTCTAAAGAGTAGGCAATGTGATAATTGGTGATAATGCTTAGCTTGAATGGAATCAGCTTAGTTATAGACTGCTGGGTTGGGGTTTTGGGGAGGGGTGAACTAACCAGGGAACTTACCTCAGTCCTGTAAATGTTCAGTTTTGATATAAGGTGCTGACTGCTGTTCAGTAAAGTCCTTTTACATCATTAACACAGGTCTGGTTAAATATATTCTTACTGAAATAAACTTCTCTGATCTCTGAGTTAATATCTTTAAATATTATAAAGATTCCTTCCTGAATGTCAGCTCCCCTCTGGTTGCCTTTTTTCATTTCCACTCTTCCCAACAGTTCCTCTTCCCCATTTAATTTCCAGTCTTCCCAACAGCTCCCATAGTGCATACTGTGGCAAGTAATTATCACTAGCAGAGCTTTAGGAAATCAGGAACTAACATTTTGGCTTGAAAAAGTTCAAAGCACACTACTACAAAAGTACTCCAATGAAAATATTCTGTGCTTGCAAAATGAGAGAGGGTGGTCTCACAGGTTGAACCTTTTCTTGCACACAGTTGAATTTTCAAGTCATAAACATCCTTTCATGTCCTAAACATGAAGAAAATAGACAGAGACACCTCTTTACTAAGTTGTCTCTCTATCTTCTTGTGGACTTTTCAATGTGGTTAGATGAGGCATTTCAGCCTGGGAAAGTTCACCTTGATCATCAGTTGGGAGCTGTTGCAGGCATTGGCATTGTGTAAGCCCTTTACATTTAATAATTCTTTATTTAAAAGGCAGCCAAGCCTCCTGTAACTGTATCCCACTGAGAAGCTGTTCCAGAACTCACTGTTCCAGTGCTTAGGAGTCATGTTTGTGATCAGTTTATATCCATGGTTTGTCATCATTATTCTTGAGCCTAAATGATTCTTGCTGTATGTATGCTTAATGCCTGTACAGACAGCAGCAGCAGCCTGTTTGTTTTCTTTTTGTCTTCAGTTTGTTTCCCTCATCCTGCTACATGCTGAACTTGTTTGTCAGCCCACCAGGGAGATCCAGCTTGTAACCCTCCTTCCTGTGACACTTGATTCATAGCATGGTTTGGGTTGGAAGGGACACCTTAAAGATCATCTAGTTCCAGTCCCCCTGCCGTGGCCAGGGACACTTCCCACCAGCCCAGGTTGCTCAAGGCCTCATCCAACCTGGCCTTGAACACTTCCAGGGAGGGAGCATCCACAGCCTTCCTGGGCAACCTGTGCCAGTGTCTCACCACCCTCACTCTAAATAATTTCTTTCTAATCTCCAGTCTCTTGCCATCCTCAAGCTTCAATCCATTCCTTGTCCTATCACTACAAGCCCTTGTGGAAAGTCCCTTCCCAGCTTTCTTGTAGCCCACTTCAAGTACTGGAAGGCTACTCTGAGATCTCCCTGGAGCCTTCATTTCTCCAGGCTGAACAGCCCCAGCTCTCTTAGCCTGTTCCCCTAAGGAAGGTTCTCCAGCTCTATGATTATCTTTATGGCTTTCTCTGGACCCACTGCAGCAGCTCCACATCCCTGTTAAGCTGGGGGCAGCAGAACTGGACCCAGTACTGCAGGCAGGGGTCTCAGCAGAGGGGCAGAATCACCTCCTTTATCCTACTGGTCACACTGCCTTTGATGCAGCCCAGGACTATTTCTACAAAGTTATCTAGTTCTTAGATGAGTGAAAAGTCTCAAGAGGATTCTTTTTGCTAGTGTCTGTTGAATTTAATACCTTAGAAATATGATTGAATCTGGCAAACCATGGCAGTAAAATCAAGTTTTAAACCTATGTATCTATCAACACAAATTTACTCAGTGCTATTTAAGGTTAGTTTCTTGGGTGAAAGTCTTTACTTCCTTCCTCACCCACACATTGGAACAAGGCATTTCAAGTTACTTTTCAGAGCTGTGTTATGAATAAAAATGGTAAATGTTCATCTTTCCAGGGAAAAGTTACTTCAAGGCTTGCTTTTGTGAAGAGCTTTTTCTCCTTGCAAACTGCTCTCCTCCTCTCTTGGTTTCTCTTTAGCACCAAAACACCTCTTTGTCTTTATCCTTTCTTTTAGCTAATCAGAGAAATTGGTGGCATAAATTTGAAGAAGAATGAGCCTCCACTCACCTGCCCTTACAGCCTAAAAGCCAGAGTTCTGCTGCTGACTCACCTTGCCAGGATGAAAGTTCCTGAGGTGCTTGAAGAAGGTAGTGGCTTCTCTTCTGACTGGAGAGGATTTTTCTCCTCCTCTTGATAGCCCTGTAATATCCTAGTTTTAAGCATGGGTTTTTTAGGCTGCAGATGTGATTTTGATCAAGCTTGGGGGTTTGTTTTGGTTGCTTTGCTTTTTTTATTTTTATTTTTTCTTTGTTTTGTGATTTATTTTTTGCTTTTGCTTTCGGTGGCGGCGTTTTCTTTGTAATAATAAAAAGTTATGCATATGAAGTACATTTGCTTTTCAGGGTAAAGAAATCCAAGATAAGCATAATATTTCTTTCTAACATTTCCAATCATGGTTGTTTTTGGAGTTTTTCCCTTCACTCTGTGTAAAGCAGGGGTGAAAAGGTTAGAATGTTTAGATATCAGTTACATCTCTGTGCTTTGGGTTTGTGTGTTGCAATTTTCTTACTTGGGAGTACACAAACTGTTTCTCAATGCAGTACTTCAGTTTCAACCATAGAATCATGGAGTTGTTTTGGTTGGAAATGCTCTTTAAGATTAAGCTAAACCATTCTCTAACTCCACCAAGGCTGATGCTTAAACTATGCCCCTCAGCACCACCTCTGTGTCTCTGGAATGCCTCCAGGGAAAGGGATCCAACCACCTCCCTGGGCAACCTGTTCCAGTTTGACTTCTTAGGCTGACTAGCAGACTTGGGGTGTTCTGTATTTTAATGCAAAGGAATAAAAACCCAAATCACATGAACAGTGAAGATGCTTTCATTCCAATTTTCCAGATTCTTTCCAAAGGAAAAAGGTCAATTTTAAATAGCCACTAAAAATACCTCCTCTTCCTCTCCACTGTGTACTTAAAACTTCACAGATCTGTAGTCAGAAGTGGTTAGCAATTTACACAGAGAAGTTTGCCCCAAGCTGGTGTTTCACTAAAAAATGCTTTTCAAAAATCTGTGATCACCAAAAGAATTTAATGCTGTAAGTAGTCTGTGCCATCCTGTTGCTTTTTCAGGTGGATCTAATAAGTACTTCTTCATGGGATTGTTTAGCCTGGAGAAGAGGAGGCTCAGGGGAGACCTTATTTATCACTGTCTATGACTACCTGAAAGGAGGTTGTAGCCAGGTGGGGGTTGGTCTCTTCTCCCAGGCAACCAGTGACAGAAGGAAGGGACACAGTCTCAAGCTGTGCCAGGGCAAGTTTAGGCTGTTAGGAAAAAGTTCTTTGCAGAAAGAGTGATTGGAGTTTGGAATGGGCTGCCCAGGGATGTGGTGGAGTTCCTGGAAGTGTTTAAAAAGAGACTGGATGTGCCATAGTTTAGTTGATTAGATGATGTTCATGGTTTAGTTGATTAGATAATGTTGGGTAATAGGTTGGACTTGATGATCTTGAAGATCTTTTCCAACCTGACTGATTCTGTGTGTGATTTGGTGTGGAAGCTGCTTACCTGGTATGCGAAATTTTAGGTTCCCTTTTAGCAGTGCTCTTCCTTGTTTTGTTAGGGAATGTTCTGGATGGATGTGTCAGTTTTCACTGATGGAAGAACCATTAAATGTCCAGCATATGTAAACTGTCCCTTTTGCCCCCCTCTTGTTGTAAGTGCAGCATAATTGCAGCCAGTTGTGTCTTGCAGATCAGCAGTTTATCCTGAAAAAGAGTCCTGCGCTACTTCAGGAAATGATTAATGTGATCTGCCAGCTAATCATAATGGCTCGGAGCAGGGAAGGTAAGAAAAACTCTGTGATTAAAACTAGTAAATATGATTCTTCACTTCGTGTTTCATAAAGTCTGTGCTCCTTGTAGGAAGCTTAACCTGTGATATTTAGAAATGCCTCAATGTGCTTCTGCTCTTCTCTCTGCGATGATTGAAATGCCGCTGCCGCCACCGAACCCTGCTCTGAAATTTTGAGCATCTCTCTTCACCTTGTGATTTTTTTGCAATTAAAAGTTGGTGGTGTGTGGTTTTTTTTTCACCCCTTAAACGCAATTGGAAACCTTTTCTTAAAGATCTGGTCCATTTTTGGTAGCAAAACACTCAGTGTGAGACACGTTGAACCTTATGTTCATCTGTCTTTTAATTTGCGCTTTCGCAGTTCTTCCTCCTCTCCTAAGTGTGTCACTCGTGGTTTGCCTCATTTCTTGGCTGTCATTTCTTTGTGTGCTGCCTTTATTTCTCCATTTCTGGTTCCTGTGCTGGTGAGCAAGCTATGTAGGTTGTTTTTTTTTTTTTCTTTTCCTTCTCTTTCATTCCCTGAACTTGTTGTGGCAGGGGCTTTGCCATAATTGATGTTGAAAATTNAGGTGCTTAGCCATAATTGCTGTAGAAATTACAATTTGATTGAAAAGTAATATTTCAACTTTTATTTTTACTGTAAAAAAAAAAAAAAGGCAATTATGCTGCAGATAGCTACTTGCAGTATAAAGAAACTGAGACTGAGATCTCAATCTGTTGTTGCAACAAAAATAGGCAAGGCATTTCCTAAATGTCAAGCTTGGGACTGTTTTGCTTGCCGTCAGATAATGCATTGATGGCCTCCTAACAGGGCTGGTTTTGGGGGAAGATCATTCCCAGCACTATTGCTGGTGATGCTGGAAATTGTGTTCCTCAGAAAAGATTTTAAAGCATAGGGAAGGATACAGAGTCATAAATAAAATGACAGGCATCATAACAATGATTAAAATAAGAAATTAAATAGACAGGCATTCCCTGGATCAGAGGGCTGGAGCAGTTCT
>VWYK01100367.1:0-19260 GCA_013399775.1 Semnornis frantzii
GAGGATCTGAAGAAACAGCAGTGTTAGTGTTCCTGGTGTAAGGACAAAAGCAAACTGTTATTCTGCATAACATGCTATTTCTATCAGAGTACTTATTCAAGCCCTGGCTTCTGGCAATCCTCTGCCCACCTTTTTTCCATTTCCTCTGCCACAGTGACTCTTCTGGGCTATAGCATGCCTCAAGTGATGCACAATATCCTCTCAGACTGTTAAAAATACCGTTTAAGACCAACCTATAGTCCAGTTCTTCTGACTTCATCATGCTTTTGCTTCATATTTCCCAGCAGTTCCTCCTCTTCATCTGTTGCATCAAGGCACAAATGTCTGGGCTTAATCCAAAACAAGTTATATCTCTCCATAACCATTCCATTCCCAGTCTGTTTGCTTTTTCCCAAATCAAAGCTGACTGTGCACTTCTCCCTCAAGCAGCAGCAGTCTCAAAACTCCTCAAATTCCATAAATGAACCACAGTTTCACCCCTCAAAGCACTTCATCACAGTCTTATTCTGCACCACAGAGAAAATGTCAGTCTTGGACTTCTTGCTGGTGACCTATTCATTTGCAAAATTGCACACACAATGGCATTTGCTGAAACATTCTTTTGATCCTAATGGTTTTCCATCTCTTTCATATACAATTCTTCCTGCCTGCTTACCCCTTAAGTTCTACCCCAAAATCCAGTAAGCTGTGGGATAGTAGGAGGAAATACTATTTCCAGTGTTTTATAGGTCAAGCTCTTATCCCAGCAATTATTTTGTTACAACTGTTCCAAATTTAGCTTAAATTTAGTCTCTAGCTTTCCTTAGCTATACTTATAGTGCTCAGCAGTTTTACACCTCAGGTACTGCATGAATGATACAGGTTTTCTGGGGCAGAGGACCTCCTTTAAGAGATTTTTGAGAAGCATTTTAGAAACACAAACATATTGGTAGGGTGTTTAGATTTGCTATAGAAGAGAAAATTCCTGCAGCTTCAACGATTCCAAATGAGTTGAAAATTTGCAGGTGTAGATATTTGGAGATAAAAGGTTCTGACTTTAATAAAGCCACCTGGATTCTACTGTAATATAAACAAGAAAAATTATACTGTTCCATCACTTTGTTGGGCTTCTCTGCCCTTATCCTGAGAGCTCCCCTGGCTTGGAAGGACTATTCTCCCTTCTGGAGAGCACTGAAGAAATAGCTTATACAAAAAGTCAGCCTATGTACAAGAAAGGGGGAGGGAAAAATAGCCCTAAGAAGCAGCAAAGCAATAGCAATGAATCATGCATTTCATTTTGGAAGCAGAGATCTCTAGTTTTGTTTATCTTTTGTATGAACAAGTTCCCTGTTCTGGGTCCCTTTTTTTAAAGTCCCATCCCCCCATGATGGCAAAACTCCTGCCCCAGCTGACAGCCTCATTGTCCCCACGGCTGTTGTGGGAAGTCATGATAGATGGCTACAAGGCGACCCTTTTAGGAGGTGCGTGTTCATATTATGCTCAGAGACCTTCTTTGATCAATAGTCAATTGAAACCTTTTCACTCATATATACACACAACTATATTTATGTTTATAAGAGATGTATGGGTGAGTGAGTGGCTGGAGAATTGTTAAGATGAGCTAAAGGACTACCATAGGCTTCAGCATTTTGGAACCTGAAGCAGCAGCATCTCCTGAGTAAATGCAGTCATTTGCAGCGTGTGCAGTATTTTTGTAATGTTTTAGTCAAAGGAAGAGCAGCCAGAATATTTTCATTGTGGGGAGCACAGAGACTTGAAATAACTAGGTTTTGATGCTAGCCATATTGCACTTTGCTTTTCCTCAGCACAGAATGCCAGCTTGTTTCTTCAAATTAAGACAATATGCTTATAGTGATGAACCTTATTGGCCATCTATCTTCCTTTTGTAATCTGGCTCTCATCAAGCTGAAATGAAGCCATTTCTTCTGACTGTGGCTGATTAAACACAGAGTAAACCTAGATCTCTGAGGAGGCTCTAATGATTCTCCACAGGCCCAGTGTCAGCCCGGCACCTGCAGCATTCAGCTTCCCCATTTCCATCATAAAATGAAGCATCTGTTACAGAGAAGTGTTATCTTTTTATCATCGATGGTATCTTTCTGTTTGAATTCACCTACCCCATTTGGTATGAATTACAACCAGCTCATACGTAATGAACGGTCACACAGGATGCACTCTGGTTATTGGGGGTTAAAAGGGCACAAAGGCCTTTTACTAAACCTTTAGTTAACTTGGTGAAAGTCAGGGCTGTGTGGCTTGTGTGAAACCTCCCCTTCTCGCAGTAAACAGGAGGAAATAATCACAGCTTAATGCTGAAGCATTTTGATATTGCTTATCTAAATACTGGGCTTTGAGTATTTTGGAAGCAAATTCTGGAGGAACATTATGAGTTGCAGGGAAAAGAAGCAGAGAAACACATTCATGCCAAAGACATTTCTGTCTCAGTAACTTGATTAACTATAAGCCTGAAATGTAAAAGTAGACAAGATTTGTTTGCTAGAAAGGGTAGCTGCCAACTGAGAACCTGCTGCAAATCCCACAGAAGTCAATTGGCATATTTTCAATTATTTCAACAGCATTTGTTTGGATCAGGCCAAAGATCAGCTAGCTGTTTACATTGTGTGGTCCACATAGTCCTCTATGTTTTGCATTCTTCAGGTTTCCATCAGAGCTGAAATAGGCAACTTCATCTTCAAAAAGATTTCTTTTCAGTTGAGAGGGATTTGGGACATAACTTTTGTCAAGCATTTTGTTGTCTGTCACCTACAACGTGGATAATCTGGACAACTTCAAGTCTCAAGGAAGAAAAGAAAATCTTCCAAAAACACTAACTGGAAAACAAAGCTTTGCTCATGGCCCCTTAAAATAGTAGTACAACTGATGGGGATAGGGTAATTGCAAAACACCTAAATAATTCCACCTCTTAGTATGTAGCTACAACTGTGCAAGAGCCTTCCCGGTCACACGAAGCTGACAGCCATTGTTGGAACACAACAACCACTTCACTAGCATCTGAAGATTGCAAAGGGGTGGCTTTCTGTGTCTGATGGTGTAAACATAGATAAAGTTTGCAGTGAACTGAAGAACAGCACTGAGATAGCATTTCTAGTAGTAAGTAGCTTTCTCAGATATTGGTAAGAGAATATTTGGAGACAGAAGAACAACACCACCAATGTCTTGACAGATTCTTGGGGTGTCAAACCATTGAGATGTTCTTGGGGTGTTGAATCATTGAGGTGTTAAACCAAACTGCGATAGGAAAAGCAGTTATAATCCAAAGCATTTAATTCCACTCATCATCCTACCTCATGCTCTGAACAGGACATGCCACCACTGAAATCATTTTGACGTACATCTGAACATACTTCAGTAGTCCTCTATGGCTTCGTAGTTCTCCCATATAATGAGTGTTAAAATGTTCTTCATCTCACCAGGATTGCCTGAACCTTCTTCCTCTTGTTTGTTATCAGGTACAGAAGATACAATGGACAGAGTAGTATGTCAATGTGCCACTGAATTACAGATGTTGAATGAGCAAAAAGGAAATTATAATCACACCAACCAAAAAAAAAAACCCAACCACAGCCTCTTTGGTGGATCATTAGCTTAGTTACTTTTCATAGAAGATCACAGGTGAAACAATTCTACACCATAACTTATGTGTTTATTGTCAGGTTTAAACTTTCAAGTACCTGTTATCTATAGGGCTGCTTAATGGACTCATTGGGAGGAAAAAAAAAAAAAAAAAAAAAAAGAAAAAAAAAATCCTTGTGAAAATAAGGAAGAGTGAATAATTTTGTACCAACATGCATCTTCATGATCATTTTACAAGTCTACATTATGTGGCCACTTTCTGCTGATTCATTTTGTAGCGAGCAAAATCATATTGTCCTGACACAAGAGCACACTTGTTATTCAAAATAATTAGGACATGAGTCATCTTAGTATCAAAGTTGGCATTAGTGATGTATGGGGCTGATGAGTGATGAGTCCAATGAACGTTTGACTCATGGAGACTTAAAATATGCAGCCGAAAAACTCAGCTAATTCAGAAGAGACACAGCGTAGCAGTGATAGCATCTTGTAAAAGCAAGATCCAAGACAAGTAGAAATGCAGGAACACTAGTGATGAAAACAGCTGAGAGGTCTTTGGATCTGAAAAATGGAAGAACTTTTTCATTTAAAAATTCAAATCTCGAGTGGTTTCCCTTTGACAAAGTACAAAATGCAATAATGTTTTAATTTTTTTTTTTTACTGTTTACATAATGTTTTTCTAAGTGCTGGAATTTCTTTTGTTCCCTGTTCATTTCCTGACTTTTTTTTTTTTCCTTTTTGATAGTTTAGTTGAATAAGTGAGTGATATCCAAAATTTCAGTTGGAAAAGTTGTAACAGCAGAAAGAAAAATGAAACTAGCTCGACTGCTTTAGAGGGTTTCAATTTTCTTTTGTTCCTTTCTGTAACTTTTCCAGATTTAAAGATTTGGAAGAGTTACTCAGAAGAGAAAAAAAAAAGAAAAGAAAGAAGGAAAAATAGGGAGAGAGTGGACGAAGAATGAATAAGGAGGAAAAAGGAAAACAATGGAAAAAATTCAAACCACTACTAATTCTCAGAGGAAAAGAGGAAATAGGTGTTTAATATTTACTTTTAAAAAAAATAGAAATAGAAAATTTTGCAAAGGAGCTTTTGTTTTATTCTCTTCTCATGGATACCAAGCATTTCCCTGTCAGCAGCTGTCTAATTGACTAGTACAGTCAACATGTGGCAACTATTTTCAACTGGTTTTAGCCAAGTCTGCTGCTGTGTTTCAGACATAAGGATAGCTTCCAATGCCCAAGAGCTGTCTGCTTTCCCCAGCCTTATTACAGGATCTAACAAAAGCCACTCCACCTAACAGCCTTTGATTTGGTTTAAAAAGTAGGAGTGTTTGCATCTAAATATGTTTCAGGACATCATCAAGGTGTAAATCTGTGTCAGATCCAATTCAGTTTGAATGCCAGCTTCTGTAAGGACTACCACTTGGTAGCCCAGCTACAAGGTCCCCCAAAATCAACTATCTTCAAAGCTGCTTCGTAGAGTGGTAAAACTAATAAGAGTTTGTGTTGCAGCAGCTGGACACCCTGAGGGTAAACTGAAAGTAATCAGAGCCAGAAACGCCAGGTTAGCATTTTCTTCCTCCACAGCACTGCTTTGGATGATGGGAGGATGTTCCCCAACTTTTTGCTAGATCCACATAAAATCATAGAATGGTAAGGTTGGAAGGGACCTCAAGGATCATCTAGTTCCAATCCCCTGCCATAGGCAGGGACACCTCCCACTAGCACAGGTCACTCAAGGCCTCCTCCAAACTGGCCTTGAACACCTCCAGGGACGGAGCAACCACAACCTCCCTGGGCAGCATATGCCATTGTCTCATCACTCTCACTGCAAACAACTTCCTCCTAACATCCACTTTCAATCTCCCCTCTGCCAGTTTAAACCCATTGCCCCTTGTCCTGTCATTAAATAACCTTGTAAATAATCCCTCCACAGCCTTCTCATAGCCCCCTTCAGATACTGGAAGGATACTATAAGGTCTCCTGGAAACCTTCTCTTCTCCAGGCTGCAGAGCCCCAACTGTCTCAGCCTGTCCTCATAGGAGAGCTGCTGCAGCCCTCTGATCATCTTGGTGGCCTCCTCTGGACCCACTCCAACAGCTCAATGTCCTTCCTGTGCTGGAGGGTCCAGAACTGTACACAGTATTCTAGATGAGGTCTGATGACAGCAGAGTCAAGGGGGAGATGTTGACTGCCATTTGAGTTAGCAGGCTATAAAGCACTGGAGACCATCCCAAGCTGCATATTAAGTGGGGACTGTAAAATTTAAAGGCCCTCGTTTCTATCTGACACTTCAAATAGAAACTTAATTGGCATCAGCTCAAAAGTAAACATTAAAAAATTTGGGAGAGGAGTGCATGACTACCTCCCCAGCAATTCCAAACAGCAAAGCATCTGATCATAAGCTTTTAACATAAGGATTTGAAATCTCTGGAAGTAGATTTATGATCATAATTAGACATAAGTTCTAGGGAAAAAAAAATATCTGACCATTCCATTCCTCCTTTTCTTTAAGGGCTGCTCTTTTTAGGTTTGAAATCTAATAGTGACACAATCATATTTGTGATCAAGTGTCTTCTTGCTGTAGGATTATTTTCTTCACTGATTCAAATGCTGTAATATAGATAGCCCATATATAATGGCGTCTGTAGAGGCTCCATTAATGGGCTGAGGCCATTCAATATTTTTTTTTTTCTGAGTTGTCAAATCATTCTGTAGTTATTCTGGGGAAGATTTAAAGAAAAGAAAAAAAAAAGGAAGAAAAAGACAAGGACCCAGCTAGAATGAAATACCAGAGGTGGGCACCAACTTACATGATTGTGAAGAAGGATATGTGAAAAAATGTTATGATCACCACAGATGAAAAAAAAACTTTGAGATGAAATTGGCCTTTCACAGTGGTATCAACTCACTTCATCAACAACAACGTGTCTGGACAATATGCCAGTGTCATTGACTTTCACCATTTTAAAGGCCTTTAATGCTGATTACTGCACAGTGAACAAAAGCTTTTCTTGTGAGAAGTCTGAAAAGGTTGATTATATGTACATTACAACTGAAAATGGATCAGACAAGTAGTAAGTTATGAAAGTATGAACACAAGAGAATAAAAGCATTCACTGGGTTTGAATTGCTTTGCTTTATCTTCTCAGGCTGGATTGTGGCGGTGGTCTTTTGCAACTCAAATAAAAAGCATAGATCGAGATGAGATAAAGATAACTGAGTATTGTCAACATTAGGCAATAATATCAGTGGCTGGGATGGAAGAAACTTTTGATAAAAAGACAGCTTCAAAGTTAGAGTAATACAGGCAAAAGTCCTCTGTAGCTACTAGAGTCAAGGAAATTAAGCACTAAGACAACAGAAAGAAACAAGCATCTGCTCTTATTTACCTTTATAAAGTTGTTTGGTACTGAAATTATTCTGCCCAGCTGAAGGGATTGTCCCTGATGTTCCAGTTAAACATGGTCTGAAAGCTTACAAGACATGGGAGTAATAACTGTTCATAACAGGGCCCACACATGAGGGTAAATTGAATTTAATATTCAAAGTTCTGCTTTACACCGTAAGGGAAAATCCTAAGAAAAGCAGTTTGTTTCTCCAAAGAATTTTCCAAGGTGCTTTAGAATCATGGTTCTTTCCCTATCTTCCAAAAGAAAATTAAGTTTTAATTACTTTATGCTTGTTTTAGCATGAAAGAAGCAGCACAGCCATCACTGGAAGGATATGATATCAGAATTTGTGTCAGTAGCAAGAGCTCACACCTCAGGAGAAACACAACCTGGTCTGCAAAGAGGAGTAGAGATTGCAGATTGAGCAATCAGGAGTTGGGGGGTTGGGGGGAATCCAACTATCTTCTTTAAAAACTGCATTTTTGCCCTAAAAGCCCCAACAAAATCAGATGGAAGCCCCAGTGCTATTCCTAGGAGACAAAGCTCGCACTTCTTACAACAAAATACTCTAAATGAAATTTTAGCCATCATGTTAAAAGGTTATTTCCAAAAAAAAAAAAAAAAAAAAAAAAGAAAAAAAAANAAAAAAAAAAAAAAAAAAGATAAAAGTGACTTCTGTGGCAGGGGAAAAGGAAAAAAGAGGGCATAAAAAAAAAAAAAAAAAAAAAAGAATTACAGCACACTAGTATTACTGGGGGGAAAAAAAGAGTGTGAGTTGTGATATCCATGAAATGTTAGATTTTCCGCTGTTCACAAGGCTCTGCATTCTTAATATCTGTAAAGAATGGTCATCTCAGTTGCACAAATATAACCCAACTGCTCAAGCCACAGGGCTAAAATACTCTAAAGTAGCCACTACATCCAGCTGATTCTGCCATTTAGCACTTCTGCTGTAACAGCAGCGCTGTAACCTTAGTCCCCAAAAATTGGAGGGCGAGTTATGCCATTGACCTCAGGCTGATCTGGATCTAGGACAAGCAACCATGCAGTCCCTTGGGGCTACAAACCATGGAGAAACTCTGGGGCTCTGGGAGATGGAAATTGCCCCAAACACCTTAGCTGGAGGAAAAAGTCAGAGCTGGAACTCTTCTCATTTACTCCATGTGATAGGACAAGGAGCAATGGATGGAAGCTGCAGCACAGGAGGTTCCACCTCAGCGCAAGGAGGAACTTCTTTACTGGAAGGGTCACAGAGCTCTGGCACAGGCTGCCCAGAGAGGCTGTGGAGCCTCCTTCTCTGGAGACTCTCAAGGTCTGTCTGGATGTGTTGCTCTGTGACCTGAGATGGATTGTCTGGTCCTGCTCTGGCAGGGGGCTGGACCTGATGCTGTGTTTGGGTCCCTTCCAACCCTTAACTCCCTGTGATCCTGTGTAACATCTCACTGGGGCTGTCAAGAGCCTGGAGTAGAGAGGCTGGGTTTTCACCCAATTTGTCTCATGAAAATGAAGAATTCCCAAAAATCCATGTCCACCTGCTGAGCCACTGAAAGGTGCTAGGTGCAGCCTCACATACC
Organism: Semnornis frantzii; assembly: GCA_013399775.1. Taxonomy (NCBI): domain Eukaryota; kingdom Metazoa; phylum Chordata; class Aves; order Piciformes; family Ramphastidae; genus Semnornis; species Semnornis frantzii. The sequence goes on from VWYK01100367.1 coordinate 8,562, forward strand.
AACAGCTCGTGTTAGCCACTGGCTTTTTGGAACTTAGGTATGCTAAGTGCACCCTGTGGTAGTGAGAAATTCATGCATGCATGCATGTGTTTAGACACATTGCTTAGACATCAGACAACCTTGTATTAAATATTATGGGATATGTGAGAGCCCTTATGCTTATTCACTAGATGTCACACACTGCTACGTGCCCACATATACATACACATGAGCATACACTTGCATGCAAAACTATCTTCTCAGCTACAGGCAAAAACTTGCTAATTGATGTTTGTTAAAATTAATATTTTTGCCAGTCAGAATTAGTCACACATGAAGCTTCCTGAGCTTCGAGTAGGCTGTCTTAATTAAAGTTTTATCTGTCATTTAATGGAAGAATTATTATCCATTTTGATCGCTCTGTTTTCCTTTCAGATAACAGTAGTGCTATACCAGTCTTTGTACCCCTGGATATAAAGCAAAATCTCTTTCTGGTTTCAAATGCAGGCTGATTTATTTCACAGTATTTTTACTGCATCCTAGGCTGTCTCAGATGCAATGCTCTCACCCCACATAGCACGGAAGCCTCACAAACAGGTGAATCCACAAAAGGAAAGGACGCTGCACATGCCAGATATTTGCATGAAATGCAATACCAGTTGCACAAGCTTTGCTTTCACCTGCTCCAGACATTTTCAGCTGCAAAAGGCCCTAAGAGTACTACTTCTAGGGACAAAAGAAGGGACTTCCTTTTTATTCTTTTTTTTTTTTTTAATCAAATAATAGTTCAGTAACACTGGTTTCGCTAAAGTATGATCTTTTGCCCTCATGTAAATCTGGAATGACAGCACTGACATGAGTGGAATTAAATCTGGAGTCGTTCAGGAACAGCTGAGATCCAAATTCCCCCATCAGTGACATTTTGTTCCAGATTGCAAAACTTCTTGTGAGAACACAAACACTCTCTTTACGAGAAGAGTTTAAATGAGTTGTTAGTGACGTCTTCACAGAGAGAGATGAAGAATTTATTTGTGCTTTACAAAGAACCTCTTCCTCTTTTTAAAAGCAGCAGTTGTTTTAATTTAAACTAATACTACAAGTTTCTTACCCTGAGTCTGGTGTCAGCCACACAACTGTGCACCATCTCCTTGTCTACATAGGAGTGCAATGACATCAAGACCACACACTCAAGTGAGAGGTAGCCTTATATTGCTTCCCTCATACTGCTAGAATTAAACCAGATTTACACAGCACTCGCATCAAACAATTCTTTCCTCTTAAACATGGAGTTGATCCAAATAGTAGGGAAGGCAAGCAAGCAGCTCTGTCTATTTTAATGGAAAAGAATGGATTGGTAAATCCAAATGTCTTGTATTCCAGTCAGATTCAGAAAGCTGAATCAAGCATCAATATGTCCCAGAAACTGCATCGTCACCAATACAGTGGCATAAATCAGGAATGCTTTGGTGGCTCTTCTAAGCAGTTCTTTTTCTCTTAAAACAAAACACACACAGCAGCCAAACTTCTTGTGCCACAGTGACATCAGTAAACAGAAATCTACAGAATTCCCTTTAAAGTATTTTGGTCACACGAAGTGGAGTTTTAATAGGATCAGTCCTTTCCTGACAGGTCACAGTATGCTGACTAAGTTTAGTTATACTTTATGATTTCAAAGGCTTCTTCCTCCAAGATACTCTCCTCTCGCTCTCTCTATATTTTTTTTAAGGAGTCCAATGATCAAAGTGCTTTTAAAAATGCTATTCATGACTACTCTGAGTTTTAAAACTGAATCCTAAAGTGATTCCAAGGAGCGTTTTTTTTTATTTAAGTAATGCATAAATTTTGCATGACTGTTCAGTTTCCACCTTTCAACCACTACAGTAATAAACACTTGGTTAAAATATTTACCATTACCCATCAAACTGCTCCTTAATGTGTGAGTAGTTCTGTCAGTGTGAAATGATGACACACATGTGCCAAAAGCTGAAGAAGCGCTCAAGAACTTTACATCAACACAAGAGTTAAGCCAACGAGATCAACTGAAGGTAGTCTTCTCTGGTTTAATTGCTATCATTTTATTCAAGTCTCGAGTTGCATGGAGCAAGTTTTAAAAACTAATGAGCTTAATTATTGCAAATGAAAGAGATAGAGAGGAATATTTCTGCCACTTTCACACAGTTATCTCCAGCGCATAACACTAAATGGAGCCATGTGTGCAACTTCAGCACAGATGACAATCGCTTTAGTCCCCACATCAAGTTTATGTTTTTGTGGTGTTATCTAAAATCCCCATTCAATGCAAACTGCATATTTACCCTGGAAAGAAAAGCCAACCTCTTTGCGGCAGGATTTAAGCATACTGTTCCTGGGGAGGCGAAGTTCTCCATGCTTTATGCTCAAACTACCAAATTTCCTGCACCAGAAATCATTGTGTGGTCCAGTGCGAGTTAAGAGCAATCAGCCTCCTCCAAAAAAAGCCCAGATATTCATTAATTTCTGGAATATGGGGCTTCTTCAAGGGACCAACTTCAGTTTTTAAGTAGGCAGTATATAATGACCCAATATTCTGGACATGATGAGTGCAAAGGTACACTCATCACATATGAAAGGTTGTTATCAGAAAGCATTACCATTTCTTTGCTCTCCATGGAAAAAAAATGAAGAGGAAAGCCACATTTACTGTTAGTGCAGAGAGGGGAGAGCCCCTTGCACTTGTGTCATTGATTCTCTGCAGTTCAGAGGCTGAGAAGTTAATGTATTCAACTCCTCTTTAATGCCAGCCTTCCTTCACGTTATTCATACAACTTAACTCCAGCTGCCTCCTCCTCATCCCTCCTGCTTTGCCTCATGCTTCTCAAAAGGCATTTCTTTGCACGGCACATCAGAAACTAAAAATCTAAGTTGCTATCTTACTTCCAAACCGAGCTGTTGTCAGCATTAAATCTACACAATGCATTACAATATAATCCATTTACAGGGTGTCTTATCATGCAAATAACTCAAGGTGCCTCACAATAAAATAAAAAGGACAAGAGGAATAAACCTCAGCCATTGGAACACACAAAAAGGAAACCTTGAAATTTACTTTTAAACACACTAATGGCTCTTTTCTCCCAGTGAGGCATGAAGAGGGACAGGGCAGAGGATTTGACCAAGGAATTCCTATTAGCATTTGATGGGACTTAAATGTGCAAATCCACTCCAAGATCACTGGGGGACTAGACTCTTCAAAAGGAGAAGCTTCCTTGATATCTCGGAGAAGATTCATAAAGGTACAAGTGTTAGAGAAAGGTTTGGTCACCAGAACATCATCTTGTTGGCTTAGACCTAAAGAAGTGTAAGGTCTTAATCTGGCTTAGGGACAGGAGCTGTAAAAGCTCCCTGGAAAACAGAAGCAGAAATACTGCTTAAACCTAAGAATTGCTTAGGCCAGAGTTTACTTCTGATTCATTTCCAAAACAGGTCCTGGTTTAAATTAATGTCCCATTATCAACATAGAAATAGCAAATAAAAGGCCCTTTTCCACTTCTCTACTTAATTTCTACTCATTTTCCATAGCTCTCACATATTATTACACAGATCCATCTCTTTGGAAGAGATGGATCTGTAGATTCCCCCTCTCCTTCGCTTCTTTGGTTTTGGGACATGCAGCAGCTGGAGTCACTGAGCTGATCAACCATCTCAGGATCACAGTAAGGGAGGAATGAGAACCAAACCATGTTTTGGACTGTTGTTCTCCCTCTCTCCTTGGAGGCAATGCCAGTTCCTGTCGTGACTCACCTTATTCCCCAGTGAAGCCAAACAAGCTTTACTAATATGACAACCAGAGGATGGAGGCTAAGCAAGTATGTCTGTTTTTCACTTAGCAATAGATACCACAGACTTCATACCACAGCACTCAGAAATAAAACCACTGTAGGAGAGGCAACAATTTGACTCACTCTTTTCCTGTTCCATAGAGTCCAAAATTTAACACAGAAAAAATGTCAAATGCTAGAGGTAAAATCCAGCACTAGGAATAAACAGGTGAAGGTGTCAGATCTTCTAGCAAATTCTCTGATGCATCTGTTGCCCACATCAAATGCCATGATTTAACCCACTGGCTACTACCCAGCTGGAGACTGTAGCTGAAATCTGAGGAGTGAAAAGATTTGTTGCACCAAATTCAAGTTGTTGAAGAATTTCCAACTTACAATAATAGAGCACAGGCTTAAAATGATCAGAGGTAGAGCTTTATTAGTCAAATATTAGCCAAACACTTCAGCAAGACTCGGCACTGGCCTGCTGTTCTTTGATCTAAATGCTCACATTCAAGATATTTCCTTTATTTTCTCATCACCATTGACCAGATGTTCAGGTTCAAATTCAAAATATTTGGGTAGTCAGCATTCAGCTTTGCAGAATAAAGAGGACTGGAGCACCTCAAGTATGAGCAGACAACTACTGCCATGAAATGGGAAGCCTGTGGATATCCTGGCAGAGATGAACACTCCTTCCTGCTCCCAAAACTTCCAATATTCAAAATTTGCTGCACTGTTTTTAATAAGTGGGCATTAACAGGACCATAATACAGCTAGCATCCATCTCTTTTACTGATAAATGCATAACCTATGTCAAAATCTATCCTAGCTACCATTGTAGAATGTTGTTAGCACACAACAACTACCCCTTGATCTCTTGCAGCCCACCTTGCCCACAAGCTGGATTAAGTCTACTATCAAATAAGCAGAAACCTAAATTGTAACTTTACATTTTTAAGACCACTTCCTTTCTTTCAGGGTCACATTAGCAATGGTTTCTAGATTGCTCTGAACACTGGCTCCTCAGACCTGATTGGTCTTTTTCTTCAGGATATCCACTTCTACATTCGTTCCCACTGATTCAAATCCAGTGTAACACGTAGTGAATCATAATCCACATTTCTAAACACTATCAGATTGTTGCCTGTGGCCCAGGCTAAGCAGTAATGAACTCTTAAAGTTACTTTAAGACATAAAAGACTAAATTGCAATTTAAATTGGAAAGCACTGTGTTGTTTGACTCCTCTTGCTTCAAAGTAAAAAGACCAATTTATTTGCCATTTGAAGAGGATGAAAGCCTTTCTAAGACTCTATTCCCCCTTCATCTATCATATTGCTGGACATGCATGGCACCCATGGTTTGTGAGAGCTCTTCCTTGGGGATCACAGCTAATTTGGGAAGAGACAGAGGGCTATGTATCATCTGCCTTTCCAAGATCAGAATCAGGTCTGCCTTGGTAAGCTAAGCTTTAGCTTGGAGAGAATTTTTATGACTGAGTTATAAAAACCTTGGAAACAGGGGAGTTTATGATAGAACCACTGACAGACCCTTAACTATAGCAGTATTCATGGTTACCACTACAAGACAGGCATTATGTTGGAGGGCAGTAAAGTTAAACCTGCCCATAGGGCATTCTGAAATGTTAACTGCCGGTGCATATAGTAAGATTTTTAGCACAGGTGTACACTCCAAATAAACTTGGCTTCCAGAAATCTCCTCCTTCTCAAAAAGAAAAAAAAAGAAAAAGAAAAAGGAGAGGGAAAAGAAAAAGAAAAAAAAAAAGAGGTTTTATCTATGACACTGGAAACATTTCTATAGTTGTGAACAACTACATTTGATTAAAATCTGTCAGATTTATCTTCCTAGCAGGAGGGAAGAAATATGTGTTTTCCTCCAAAAGGAAATCAATGTGTCTTTATGATAGATGCAGAGTGAAAACAGGGATGGTGTCACTTTAAATGGTAAGGGAGGAAGGACAGTAACCCACTGGGTATTAACATTAGCTGCTGGTGTAATTGCTGTCCCTGTTCACATCTTACATTCTGTGTTTACAGGACTGTCTTATGGTCACTAGCCCAACAGTTATTACTCAGGCTCTTAACACACAACATCTTCCATGCAGAAGTACTGTGAGTTTTTGTCCTCTTCACATTCCTTAATTCTGTCTTCTTGGTAAAATCTCAGGAAAAAAGAGTCCTTGGGTTTATTGTTGAAGCTGTTAGTGCTGAAGTCCAACTACCTTCTTTAAAACAGCAGAGCAGCAGCAAACTAATTTTGTTTGAAACAACACAGAATTTAAAATCTGCTTATGGTATGCTGGTTGATTTAGTGGCCAAAACAAATATTCCCATTGAGATAATGTATCACCAATTTTTTTTAAAATATTAATTGAAAGAGTCAAACAGAGCTTCGATTAAAAACAGTGACCTAATGCCCTTATCAAATTATCTGACCTTCACAAATGCATTTCAGCTTGGATTGTAACATTATCCAGAGTTACCAAGCAAAATGGTTTAAAGAAATGTACATATAAATATGCTGCTCCTGTCCTGGAAGCTAAACAGAAGCAAGAAATAAATAATGATTGCACCTCCAAGCAACTGCACCATGGAAAGATGAAACAGCTTGCTCGGTAAGAAAGATTTTTGGCAGAGAAGTATAGGCTGTATGTCCTGAGTGCCAGCCTGTGGTCCTATGTAGAAAACCACACCTGCCTTTAGATATGATCTTAAATTCATAGAATCATAGAATGGTAAGGTTGGAAAGGACCTCAAGGATCATCTAGTTCCAAATCCCTGCCATAGGCAGGGACACCTCCCACTAGTCCAGGTCCCTCGAGCCCTCCTCCAACCTGGTCTTGAACACCCCCAGGGAGGGACCAGCCACAACCTCCCTGGGCAACCTATGCCAGTGTCTCACCACCCTCACTGGACAAAATTTCCTCCTAACATCCAGTCTAAATTTCCCCTCTGCCAGTTTAAACCCATTGGCCCTTGTCCTGTCATTACAAGACCTCGTCAATAGACCCTCCCCAGCCTTCCTGTAGCCCCCTTCAGATACTGGAAGGCTACTATAAGGTCTCCTTGAAGCCTTCTGTTCTCCAGGTTGCAGAGCCCCAACTCTTGTAGCCTGTCCTCATAGCAGAGCTGCTCCAGCTCTCTGATCATTCACTAAGCAACAACCAGCACAGCTTAATGCCAAGTTATATTCAGAACCATTCCTTGGTCTGTGCAAAGCCCTTCTAATAAAAGTGCTGCCAAAGGACTCAACAAACCCAGGTGCACCTCCAGAATGAGTATGCAGATATTCCACAAAGATTTTGAGGCTTCGTGGCAAAGGCTCTTAAACTGAGCTGTTAGAAGATGAGATTTTTACAAGAATAAACACACACTTTTCAGACTGAGGAGAGATTATGAGCAGGTTCCCTCCACGAGTCTATGTTACCAGTTGTGCTGATCATGTACAGACAAATGATAGAGAAGTACTCGAGACTATCCAAGCTAAAAATCTCATGGCACGAGGAGAAATTCAGTGTCACTGGATTGACAGCAACAGAAATACGATACAGATGCACAGGTTTTAGACACAACTATGCCACAAAGATCTCAGTGATTGTGAACTATAAAGCAGCAGTGCAGTGCCTCATCAAAACAAAACAAAACAAAACAAAAGAAGAAAGAAAACAAGATATAAGAATAAAAGCAAATAATGAAAATTCAAGAAATATCCTCATGTCATGCATAAATTACAGGCTCACAGGATGTCAGGAGTTGGAAGGAACCCAAAGAGATCACCAAGTTCAACCCCTCTGCCAGAGCAGGACCAGATGATCCACCTCAAGTCACAGAGGAACACATCCAGACAGACCTTGAGAGTCTCCAGAGAAGGAGACTCCACAACCTCTCTGAGGAACCTGTTCCAGTGCTCTGTGACCCTTCCAGTAAAGAAGTTGTGTTGAGGTGGAACCTCCTGTGCTGCAGTTTCCATCCGTTGCTCCTTGTCCTATCACATGGAGCAAATGAGAAGAGTTCCAGCTCTGACTTTTTCCTCCAGCTAAGGTGTTTGGGGCTATTTCCATCTTGCACCACATGGAGCAAGTGAGCAGAGCCTGTCCCTCCCCTCCTGGCACCTATGATAGTTGTGGTCATCCTGACTCAAAATAGACATAGAAGATAAAACCAGGCTGTCTATATGTAAAGAATACCTGAAATAAAGGAGAGGGAGGCCATGATATCTGACCTATAAAATCTGGAATAGAGAAGACAAATAGAGGATGATTATTCACTATTTTTCATAATACAATACAGGGCACCCATTACTAAAAAGTGTTATTTCTCCTCAGCACAAATTAAATTATAGAACTCATTTTCATAGATGTTGCAGAGAACAAAAGCATATATGGAGATTTTAAAATATGAAACTTCACTGAGTAATATTAAATATCAGCTTTTGAGGTCTCTTAGGTGCTGATTATGAAACAACAGAGTACAGTCCTCTTTCTCATAATTTTTCCCTAAGTATCTGTCACAGATTATGCTTGGGTCAGGTTTTGCTTTGATTCGACCCAGCTTGCAGTTTACAATACAGCAAACCTTACTATTAAATATCTACATCATACATTGTGCTAGTAAAATCTGTAGGATGCAAAAGTGTCTCAAAACAATTGAACCCAGAGCTGAACCTCTACTCAGTACCACAGCTTAAAGAGGCCAAAATCTTCTGGAGTCCAGAGCTGAGGCGGGAAGGGGGAAGAAAAGAAAGAAAGATCCAAGCAGAAACAAGGAAAATATCACATCTTATTTCTAACAAAAAGCATTGGTAACATAAATCAATTAGCTTGGTTCAACTTCACTACTTCACTTTTAAAAGGGAGACAACTCAACCCAGAGCTAAACCAGCTTAAGATGCTAAGTTTAAAATGCAAAACAGAAGTTAGAGAAACTCAGTTTTGAAGCAAGATGCAGTTTGCTAGTACTGAAAACTGCTGAACTTCCAGGTCAGTAGGCTTCAAGTATCTAAGGCAATATTTACCCTTTAAAAAGACCAAAAAAAAAACAAAAAAAAAAAGGTTCTATTCTAGGTCTTAGGAGAAATTCTTCAGTTTGTAGATACAGCAATACACCTCGAGGTAAACACAGGTGAAGGGTATTTATCCATTTTAATTGAGAGGACATGGAGAAAGAAGAAGGATACTTATGCAAGCAAGAGAATTCCATTGTCAGTCTCAGCATCCACAAACCAAATTCTTCCTCTTCTACTGCCTGGTGAATCTGGGACTTCTCTTTTATTGCTCTTGTGGTTCAACACTAAGAAAATATCTATGTTTTAGAGTCCCAGGCATTAGGCAATATCCAGATTAATTCTCACACCTTGATGATATTCCAGCTTTTGTCTTCCTTTATTCCAGTGTTTTTCCTCTCAAGTACACCCAAGATACTGCAGTGCTAGAGATGAAGTGCTTAAGAGGTGGTCAAAATTTGAGAACAGGGCAACGGAGAGATCTCAGAGGTGGTCTCAGCTGGTACCTGTTCCTTTCATGTTCAGGATTGCTGTTTCAGATCTGAGATGGAGACTAACCTCAGATCAGATTATCAGGGACAGTGAGGGAATTCTTACTGACTGATATTACCTGGGTGTGTTTCAGCCAGTTACTCTAGACATTAGTGCTACCTTACTATTGCCCATTCTCTATCCACAGTTAATATTTGAGCAGCAAGAAAAGGCAGAGGGGAAAAAGAATGTACAGTGTTTTAAATAGGTTGCAATCTCTGGTCTTATCATAGGTAATTTGTAGTATTTAATAGCCCTGATATACAGGAGGTCACATGAAATCATTTAGAAGCCCTGTCTGGATTCAATTTCTAAGAATGTATTAATCTCTGCCTGGCACAGGAAAGATAATGGCATTTCCTTCAGTAGAAGCCTCAGTCTGTGCCAAGAGCAGGAGTCTGACTGTCATCAGATCAGGCAGTGAAAACAGGAGGGGCATTTGATTGTTTGTTTATTGAGTCACTCCAGCTTGATATTGGCTTTATGCCGATGCTTATAAGTCCAGAGATAAAGAGTTATTCCCAAGAACAGCAGGACAATCCATTCCTCCCCATCACAGCCCAGAAATCTAGTGCTGAATTAAATCCCATCTGAGATATGCAAGTAACCTGAACCTCGACTTTCACAAGGGAGAAAAGGTTCAGGAGACAAGCTGGGACAAATCCAGGTGCAACGAGCCAGATCCCTGCACAAAACTTCTGCTGTCTTTCAACAGCCCAGCGCAGATTTGAACTTGGAAAAGTCCAAAGGAAACTATTTAAACCCAGGTCCCAGAATGCAAAGTGTGCTAGTGGGATTGCTCAGGAGCCTGAAGTGGCACTTTTTTTCTAGAGCAAACAATATAAAGTAAATAAGGGAGAATGACAACCTTCTGTGTACTCTAAAAGAAAACTTAAAGTCCCACTGGTGTGCTGTGCTTGTCAGAGAGCATAGCAGCAAAATGCAAGATTGTTAAAAGGCTCTAGCCTGGAAGAACTCTTTTTTTTCCTTCTTCTTTAAAGCAGTGAAATGGTTCAACAACCTTCTGAGAAGGTGAAAAATCTTGCCTGTCTACATTTGTAAGAGAAGCCTGAATTACCTGCCTTTCCCTTTAAGCATTTTCAGATACAAATCAAACACAGATGGCCCATTATGTTTATGACCTCACTGTCAATTGCTCTAGATAGTGCATGCATTAATTATTGAAATATTTTCATAGTATACAACTTTTTAGTGTTCACATTGTCACATACAATTTCAACTTTCTGATTAGGAGACATAAACAGTGTTATTTATGGGAATTAATCTCTCGGATGCCATAAAAGACACAAACACACTAGAGTTTGAGGTTTTTTAAATAATGAAACCAATCTAAAAGGGAAAAAAAAAA
>VWYK01100370.1:0-12200 GCA_013399775.1 Semnornis frantzii
AGTTTGAGGCACAGTGAAGTTGTGGGGTTTTTTTTCAATACATGAGAATGGGTTTTTACCTATGTAAAATGACCTGTCCAAAGTATGTTTGGGGAGAGAAAAAGAAGAGGGAAAGAGGTTACTATCCAGGTTTTTTTAATCAAGAATAATATATCGCATCCCATCTGAAAGAGAAGATCCTCATTTAGACTTAATATAGCACATCTGCTTGTAAAATACATACAAGGCTCCCATTGACTGCAATGGGAAACTTGCCAAGAATATTTCATGCAAGTTAGCTTGATATCAGCTTTGGAAAAATAAAGACATTTAAAGGGAGGACTAATTCAACAGCAGGAAGTTACAAGTAACTTATACATAAAGAAATTTCCTTGTTTTTGCAGTTCTCCACTTTAATTCTCTTTTATCAGATGCATCATATAAAATTCAGGCAGTAACATCTAATGAAGTCAGGCAGATGGACGTCAGAGACTGTTGCCCTGAAAAGACAAATGATGTCACAACTACAGCCTGACTTGACTGCACATCAAAAATACACCTGAACAGTATGAAGATGCAAAAGGTCTTGCATGAAGCACAAATCTCTTTCAAAAATGCATGTGTGAATGCAGGAATAGCAGTGAAAAGTAAGTAAATGTATACTTTAGGAGTCCCATGATTTCCCCTGTGTGAAAGGTCTTAGAGGTAAACTGGAAAAGGAACAGAAAATCTATTTCTGTTCTTTACTGTTCCTTATTCTCCCCTTAGTTTTAGGGCTCATCCATATGGGGAAATTATGTAGTAAACTACACCGCAGCGCTCTCCATTCCCTGGGTGGACAACTCCTGCTCCACAGCAAGAGTGGATTTTCCTGGTTCATTTATTTTATTTTGAAAGCAGTCTAAACTATCCTGGGTGAAGAAAATCTACCCTTACTCCCAAATAAGAACATCCATCCAGGGAATTCACAGCACAGCTACCACAGTATGAGTTCAGATACGACTTTTTATTAGCACAACCTCTCTTGTAGGCATTCCCTCTGAGGCAGAACCATGGGCCCCAGGAATTCAACAGGAATTTGACCAAAGCCTGCAGTGGGGCCAGGAGCTCACCCAGGACCTCACCCAGGACCTATGTCTTTACCCCAGATATAGCTTGGATGCAGTTTAGATCCCAGGATCCACGGTTGCTGCAATGGACAAAAGCCCTCTTTGAAACACCATTAGATGCAGCGTTAAACCCCACCAGATTATCTTTCTCACACTTCATTTAAGAAAGTCTGGCTACACTTCTTTCATGCCAGAGCCAAATCCTACTTTTCAACATCATCATGCTGATCAGGGAAGTATCAGGGAGATATTTTGTTCCTGCTGGTTCCATGATGCTGGAGGATGGATGCACACTGAAGAAGGAAAAAGTATGCCTCAGGTAATGTTTGTATTATGAGGGTTGTTTGCCAGAGCTGCTGAGAGATGGAATAGGCCAGAAGACAGCCCTTGGAATACAACAGTAGCCTTGTAAAATACCACAATGTACTCTTGGTGGTATTTTATGGGATAGCAACTGATTTTTTTTGTTGATATAACAACATATATCATAAACACAAATTTCATCCTGCAGTGCTTATGTGAAAAAATCTCAGCAGGCTCAAGGGCATGAAGGAACACCACGGACTGATCTCAGTGAACCCTGATGCCATCTTACTCATGACAGACATCATAGTGAGAACCTCTCAACCAGCAACCACCAAATATTCCAGCCACACTCATAAAATTCATTGCCTTAAAATGCTAAAAGTATGCCAAAAATAACATGATTTCTTCGAAAGGAGTCAAGTTACTAAGATAGACCACGATGGCTACTGTACACCACTGTAAACATACAGTCCTAAGTCACCCCAACCAAACCACCTCGGTGAATACCAAGCAAGCAGGCTTCCAGACAGTGTCGGAGGATTGCAGTTTTCATATCTAAGCTTATTATTCCTAATATCACAGAGACACTTCCCTGAATTGTCCTTCTCCTTCCCAAATTCCCCATCTGACCAGATGTCTTTCTCTTTCTTGCTTTCACCTGTCAATCATGTTCACAGCTGAAATTTGATTTCTCTCCCAACAGTAACCTTAGATGAAATATTACCATAGGGGTCAGAACTGTCTGAGCCTTGCCATAAAAGTTCGTTAACTCTTCCGAGACCCAGTAGCTATTTGCTTAAAGGTAACAGATTTTGTTGCAGTTTTGTGAGGTTGGCTTGTTGTTTGAGTTGTTTGGTTTTTTTTTCATTTCATGTAACATATGAAAGTGTAACCACAAAATACTGGAAGGAAGGCGCAAGAAAACATCCTTGAGAGCAGTCAGCTAAGCAAGACCTAAGATCATGTGCCCAGCAGGGACACCTTTTGCTTTTTTTATTACATGGATAAAACAAGAATGTGCATCACTTCTAATATTTACATAAACCTAACAGTCACATATTTGAATTACAGGAATCATGGCAGTTTTCCTATGGGATTACTGAAATCAAAACCATCACACTAGGAACAAGGGGATGGAAAATGTGCTGCCCCTTTGCAATGAAAATACATACCTAATGTATACGACTTAAGCTGAATCACAACTTGGCTCTGCTCTTGCAAAAAAAAAAGCATGTTGTGCTTTAAAAAAAAAAGAAATCCAAGTAGTCTGGTTTCCCTCTCATTTACAGTGGTGAAACACAGAGGAAGAAAGAAATGCATTGCAGGCAAAACCCTACCCACGGTGCTCCTCAGGGATGCGAGATGAGCATCGGGATCAAAAATGAACCTGTTCTGGTGCTCCTTGAGAAAACTACTCCTGCAGCCTACACACAAATGAAAACTCTCTTGGTGCTATACAACAAAGTCCAGAGCATCACTCACATCTTCCCTATCCTCACTTGGATTTCAAATCATTACAAAATGAATAAAGAATAAACCAAGTTTAATTTGATCAACTAACAAAATTCAATTATCTTCTAATAGCATGAACCTGTTGATCAAAGAGTGGTAGGTTGTATGGAAGCCTGTGTTCTTAACTGAAAGAGGTTTCAGAAAAAAAAAAATTGGTCACACAGGAATCTGTCATTGCAACCCTGGTACTCACTGAAGCCACTTAGTATTTTTCATAGTCAAGGTCAATAAAAATCAGATTCCACAAAAAAAAAAGAAAGTGCTTATTTGAGAGTAGGGGGAAGGGACTGAAAGTTTAATTCCCACATTTTCATTAGCAGTGTATTTTTTAGTCAATGTTGACAGACTAAATGAACATGAATTTCCAGAGGAAAAGCAGTGCTGTGAAATAAACTCCATTGTAATTTTTAAGTACAGAAGTTGTCTAACAGACTCATGATTTTCATCAAGATCTGAGGGAGATCTTCAGAAGACCCATCCTTAATCCCCATAGCTGATGTCTGAACGCTAGCATTTGAAGAAAAAGAAAGAAAACATTTGCAAAGGATTATATATGAGTTGTGGGACACGGGAGAGCTGCCTGGCTGACAAAAGTACAAAGCCTCATCACTGCGAATGGTTCTTGTAGGCACCTGAAAGTCAGCCTCGTTGGAAAGCCCAGGAAACTGCACCACAGACTACCACCAGCTCCCCCGGGGTTGGACCAAAAAGCACCATCTTAGCAGCAGAAAAAGCAGTAAAATTGCCACCCCTGCTGAAATATGTCAAATTGCTAATGAAAATGAAAACATACCTTTTTTTTTTTTCCGACCTCAGGTAACAGGGATTTTCACATCACCGTTGTAGAGGACTCTCTCGGGTACCTGATTTAGTAAATACATTAAAAATAAACCATTATTAAAAGGAATTTTTAACACTGTAAAACACGTCTGTCATGCCACTGTGGTACAGAATAGGGCCTTTTATATTCAAATCAAAAATTAAATTGAGAAAGTCTCTTCTACTGTTTATTAACTGTGAGCGAGGAAGAAATTAACAGTCTGAAGTGAAACGTTTCCAGCTCGCGCATCCAGTCTTTACTTCCCATTATTAACAGGAGGCTCTTACTGACAAATTAAAATCACCCATTTTTTTTTGCCTCACCAGTAAATACCAACTCTTAAGGCTGGAAAAGTATGCAGCTTTCTGTGTTCCTTTCTTAATGATTGTTACTGGCTGCACCGATGTAATTGGCAAAATAATAATCAATTTTTGTACACACTCCATTATTTTCCAGACAGTAGTTTAATAACAAAAGCAGAGCTGTCATTTCTCCCTGCGGTTACTCACACTGTAAAAATTCATCCTGTCAACACATATTTAAAACCTAATTTAAAAAAAATTCAGCATAGAGCAAGTCTTTGTACAATAAGTGAGATAAGTCAGTGAGTCAATCCACATTTCTTAAATATGGATATTTTTGTTGTGTCTCTTACAGTTTCTCTTCCTGAGTGTACGTATACAGGCACATGCATATATTTTCTATAAATTGCCTGCAGGAATGCTTCAGCTCCATCCATTTATTCTATCTGTACAGCATTATCAGAGCAAGGATAAACCACAATTCTGATCCATTTGAATAAAAAACAAAGGCAAGACAAACTACAGGCACTTTTGCAGCATTTTGATTCCAGATCGGTTCTGCAGCTTCGAAAACAAAGTCTACTGCATGTTTGGTGCCGGCTGAACCATCCCTTTCCCACATCTCACCCAAAGGTGGGACAGGCTCATGGAAATATTCCCCATATGACACTGAAAACACTTTCCTTTTCTTCCACTTTTTTTTTTTTTTTATTTGGTGGGTTGGGGATTTTTGAGAAAGGGGATGGTGCTTCCTTAAATGCAATACTTGGCACACAGCCCAGGATCTCTTAAAGCAAATGACTCCCGTAGACCTTTAGTGTAATTTTCCTCAAGATGACCTCTGTTTCCACGCCAATTGGTGAATCCATCCTGTTATTAATGCACGAGGCCGAGAGGAATAGGTACTCAAGCCTCACACCTGAAGAGCAACCAGAAAGCAGTGCGGTCAGTCTGCTTTCAGCAGTCTGAGCTTTTGCTGTGGCCATCCCTGCTTTAAAACCACAACCCTTCAGCCACATCACAGGAGACTTGAAAGAGAATGGCACCAACCCACTTTCACCAGCAAGGTGCATTGATTCATTTAGCCACTTCATTTAACTATCAGTTTATTAATAAGGAAAGAGTCAAAGAAAGTGAGACAGTGTGAAGGCAGCCAAAGACACTAAGCAGATTTATTAATTTAAGATGGCTGATCACTTTCCTTCATTTTATCTGTCAGAGTTGGTGTAAGAGAGTTATACTTCAGTAAGATTTTTTACTCTGTACTACACAATTGAAAAGAGTTTCACAATAAAGCAAGCTGAAAGACTGTGCACAGTCTGGAGACCATATCTGCTGTGACATGAATATAGTATTTTAACCAGATTTAATCTTACAGTACTCCCTCCTCTAAAATGACTTTGCAGGAGGAAACCCTACAGAAAGGGGAATCTGTTCATCCCACACCACATAACACTGAATCGCATTGCAAGCTCCAGCAGCTCTTCCTACGTATTAAAATGATTTCATCAGAGAATTTGGAAGCAGTTGTGGGGGGGAGGGGAAATACTAGGTCTTGTTTGGTTCACTTTTGGACTCACATTCCTTGTCACTAATGTTTTGCCACAACAGCTCCAAGTGTTTGAATGAGGAGGAGCTGTTTGCAGCGGGCAGCAGCACGGCTTTAGGAGCTGATAAACTGGATTCTATCCCCACCACTTTCAGCACCGTGGCAGCTTTTGCAAGAACTTCTCTTTCAAAACTGGAGAAGCAGGGTTCAGGCTGCTGAGAAGTGGCTCTGCCTGCTTTCTTATAGAAAAGGGCTTTGGGCTTAATCATACACACACTCTGAGATGCATCCTCATAGACTGGGGGAACAGCCTCAGAAAGCAACGCTTTCTATAATTCAGATTCTTTAAATGCTAGAAAATGTAAATCCCTGCCCATCTTGCTCCCTGCAGAGATGTCAGGGCCTGATCCAAAATGTCATTTGAAAAGCTCCCTTTGATTGCAGTGGGGTTTAGATTAGTCTCCGTGTGAGCACAGGTGACAAGAGAAAAAAAAAAGGAAAAAGGAAAATGAAGGAGAAAAATTATGCGAAAGAGAAAGGTAAAGAGAGGGAAATCCAAAGGAAAAAGTGAGAGGAAAGAAGAAAACAATAAAGAAAAGTTAAAAGGGGGGGGTGTAGTAGAAAATTTTTAAAAACAGAAAATAATTTTTAAAATAAATTTAAAAAAAAATAATAATAAAGAAAAATAAGTGAGCACCATCCCAGGGGAAGTGCTCTGGACATACCTAGGGGACGGTCAGCCAGCTGCAGCCGCCGGGGTGACATCGGAGCTAAGCTTTGGATGCAGGGATGGATCCTTTAGTTACGCACAGACTCCCCTTTTGTTCCAGGAATTGAAATTTAAAACAAACAAACAAGCAAACAAACAAACAAAAGACGCTGCCGTCACCCTTCCCGTCCCTCCCGCTCCCCGCCCGGCTCCCTGTCCTCCCCCGCACCTGGCTGTGCTGGGACCCTGGGGCTGGGGCAGCCTCTGAGGCGCGTCCGCGTGTGAGCGGCTCTGTGACCCGGGCCCGGAGATGTGCGTGTGCGCGAGGCAGGCCTGTACACCGAACGCGGCGCCCGGGACAGCCCCTCGACGAGCCCGGTGCCACTTGCCCCGCCGCCGCAGCTGTGGGCCGTGACTGCAGGCCGGGCTGCCCGCCGAGCAGCCTTCGGGGGCCGGTGAGGAGCTGACCAGAGGAAGAGAAAGGGTTTACACCCTTATGTAGAGACCCCCGCCCTGCTCCAGGTTATCTTCCAGGTGGTGAGAGTGGGCGGACGAGTCTTGGTACCAAATTCACCCCACCTGTGCTGTTAGCCACGGCCGAGGCAGGTGCTGAGCGGGCAGCGGGGAGGCAAGACTGTGTGTCCGCGCTGCCCCCAGCACCCCACCGTCCTCCCAGACCACCGAAGTTTAACACCAAAACCCAGGGGCACGGGCAGGGAGATGCCAGAGCTCGCGCTGAAGTGGTGCTGAGCCTTAACGCCTCCGTACGCTGCCACTGACATTCCTGCTGGAAGGGGGGACAAGCTGCTGAGAACACTTCTCAAGACTCTGCTTCTTTATGAATTAACAATTGAGAGCAGCAACCAGGGGCACGCCATTCCCTGCCCCCGCTGGAAACTTGAAGACACTGCTCGATTTGTTCTTTCCTGGGTAATTTTTTTTACTGCGTGGTGCAGAAACACCACTTCTAGCAAACTTCTGCTCTCGCTTTGATTCCTCTCCCGCCACCNGAGAGAACTCAAGTCACAAAGCCCAAAGGGGCTTCGAACCAGGCAAGGAGAGAGGCAGGGCAATCTCCATCCCCGTAACATGCTGCTCCACAGCTACAGGCCTGCACTCCTCAATCTCTCAGGTTTAAAAGCTAGACTTTGGAGGAGAGGGAAAGTGGGTACAGCAACAGCGAGAGAAAATGATTATTTCAGAGAGCAATAAGATACAGGCGGCTTGCATTGGGGGCACTGAGACATTCCCACACTGTGCCAGGTCACCCTGATATGGTGGTAGATAGCTGGGGCTGGAGCTGCCTATCTGCTGTTACACCGATCCCTGGCCTTTTGCTTTTCACTTGAAAAGTTAAGTCACATCCTGGACTATTTTTGCATCGTGTTGGCTTAGAGCTCAGAAATCTGAATGCACTCAGCCCTCGGAGAGTGACAAATGTTATTCTCGGTCCTCCCCCACAATTTCAGGCAGTCAAGATTCAGATGCAGCAGAGTGTACAGTATTTTAATCTATCGATTTGTATCCACCGTGCCCAAAAATTTCATTAGAGGAGTCTTAAAGGTGTGAAGTGGTTGAGTGCTCAGCTGCCTTGCAAAAAGACTTTGTTTTCTCAACCGCCGCTCGCCTCTGTCACGTCCTGGGCTGTGCTACCTCGTGTTGTTCATACTGAGACCTGCACTTAAAGCAGGTGTCTGAAGCATTTGACTGCAGACAGCTTGTATGTGCGTGTATCTACAAGGAGGATTGGGTTTTGTCCTGGCCGAGCAAACAAAATCTATCACACTCTCCATAGCTACTCCTGCGATGCCCAAGCCTCATGGCAGCCACTCACGGCACAGCGATTTGGAAGAAGAAGGGAACAAATTTTATTGAAGTATGTCAGATTTTTTTTATTATTATTATTTTTCCCATTTTCCTGCGTGACATTTTAAATTTGGCCATCTGAACAGGTGTCAGAAACAGTGGGTCCATTTAGCTCCTCTGATGATCGGAGTAATAAATGTAGAGGATTTCCTTTCAATGCAGCACATGCTGAAATGACACCAATGTAGTTCTGGCATCTGAGCAGATAATTCTGATATATGCATCATTTCCTCCCTAAATCCAGGAAGCAGCTACACTCTCTATCTGATATTAGTATATTATGTCAAATAGAAATCGGTATTAAAATTATGAATGATTCTAGATCGAGAACTTCCTACACACTGCACAGAGGGAGGGGGAGGAAACAGCTGCGTGAAAGCTTTCAGAAGGGAAAGGAAATACAAGAGCTGGGAAAGTTCATTTTTCAAACCAAAAATTTGCTGCCATGTTTTGCGTGGGGGGTAGTTTTCAAGTGGCATTTTGATTCAGCACAGGCATTTTTGTTCTAAAAGGGTGAAGAAGACTTTCTAATAAATGGAAGCTCTTAACGGCTCCATCTGCAAACAGGCGTTTCTCACACAGCACCTGCCCGGTGATGGCGAGAAATTGTTCAAGAAATAAACATACACTGGTGTGACTTGGGCTATTTGCCTCCTTTCTCCCCTCCATTTTTTAGGATGTGGTCCAGGATGACTTTTCTCAAGCAAGGGAGAATGCTGCAGCACAAACACAAAAATACTCTTGGATTCTGCTCAGCAGAAGCCTGGAGGTTGGGCAGAGGTTTCTGTTTCATTTTGGGGGGGTGGAAATAAAAAAGGCTTAAGTGTAAGGTGGGATGAGGAGGGAGGAAGGGGCTGAGACAAAGTGCACACCATTTCCCAGCCAGCAAAGGGCCACTCTCTGTGCATGTGTCTCTCTGCATCAGCCACAGGGAAGTTGGTTGTAACATAGTTAATAAATGGGAAAGCACTATAGGACTGTAAGAGAAATAGGATGCTGTTAGTGATGAGATTTTACACCATGCATGCCTTCCGACACACAATTGCCAAGAACACTGTTCCCCTGCTTTAGAGGGAGAGGTACCTGCAGGAGAACAGCAGGGTCCTGGTCCCCTTTGAAATCCTCAGGGGATTGTACCTCCGACCTCAATGGGAGTAGGATTGAGGCCAGAGTCAAGCGAGGAGTGATTAATGAATGTAGGTTATTCAGAGCAGAGCGGTTCCAATTAGTCCTCAGCAAGCAGTCCTGTGGCAAAGGTGGGCGCTCCCCTTCAATGATTCATACAGAGAACCCCAATACTTGCTCTGTTTTAGTCAGTAATAAAATGTGAACCTATTTTTATCCCCTTCACCTGGGCAGTTGATGTGTTTCAGGCTGAAATTCAAGAGCAACCTAAGGCAGGCTGGTTTTTTTTTTGGTTTTTTTTTTTTTTTGCAAAGGAAGATAGCAATCTGTCGTAATGATACCAAACTGGGAGAGAACCTTTTCCCCCCTCCCAGCCTGGGTGTGTGATGGGAATTTTCCCTTTTGCACTCGGTCTATTTCTAGGAAATATTTCTCTTATTGCTGTTCAAACAGGATGGTAGGGGTTTTTCCCTCCGAATAAAGAATATGCTTCAGGGAGGCAGTAGTGGTCCCCTTCCTCTGCACTACTCAGTCAATTCACAGTTTAAAATCCTAACGTCTGCTCCTAACTTTGCCTGCAAGGAAACCTGGAGCAGACAAGGGATGAGGCTGGACCACAATTGGGTCCTGTTTCAGGGGCCGGAGGCTCCATGGCCTCGGGGTCTGCAACCTGGCTTCGCTGGGGATGTTGCCCAGGAGAGGCTTCATCCTTTCCCTTCCTTAGGGCAGAGCTCCTTCAGGAGCTCTCAATAGGGCAGTAGCAAACCCTCTAAGTCACCCTCTGCAAAAAAAACTTAGACATCAGTAAAGGCTCAGAGGTGGAAGAAGAAATTAAAAACAGCCCTGTCTTTATGAGAGGAGATAAATCTTTGCTCAGCCAATGGCAACGAGTTTACCCACAGATTACACATTAACCAGAAAATGGAACTCGAATTAACCAGAATCTGGAGCTTGAACCATTACTCAAACCCTGGTGCAACAGGAGGTCAGATGCCAAAGGGCAGGTTGGTGCCCTAGTGCTGGGGAGGGGCGAGGCACAGCATCAGCATCAGGGACCATGGCCACCAACACCTGCTGTCACCCATGGCAGGACTGGGTGTCCATCCTCTCCACAGGGACCTCTGTGGGAGCAGGCTGACGTCCAGCAGCACCCAGTGCCCACTGACACAGGCTCTCATGGGTGCTGGCACCGCATGGGGGGCATTGGGCTGCATCCTGACCCCAGCACAGAAAGCAGGATGGAGTCCAAGAAGTGGGTTGAACCAGCAGAGCAGAACAGCAGCAACAGTTCCTCTCCTTTCAGTGCCATCAGTGAGCAGGAGGGATGCCCTTACAGCTGGGAAAAAGTTGCAACAACGACAGGAGAAGAAAAATACAAAGGAGAAAAAACATCGCTGGGTTTAGGAGCCTGAGTCTGGAGATAAAATCCCCATTCGAGAGGGGCTGGAGCATCCTTTGAAGAGGCCTCTGCTTCTCAAGTAAACTGCACAGATAATCCCATTCAAAGAACAGGAGAGGACTCTGCAAAAGGACACTGGAGGCTCTCCGGGAAGGTGGCTTTAAGGAACTGGGTTGAGGGTTTGAGGAGCCTTTCCAAGTCAGAGTGCCCTTTGACACGGAGGCAGTGAAGAGGGGCTTGAAGGCATGAGCATTTCTAGCACATTAGCCTTTGGTATAGATTGTTTAGAACAAATAACTTTCAAAAGTTGGAGGAAGTTCTCTGTATTTTCTCTTTCTCTGCTTCTTAGTTCTCTGGACTTTCTAAGGCCTGTAGCAAAACACCCAAACAAACGAACAAACCAAAGTAAAAAGAAATAAAGGGAAAAAAACAAAAAAGAAAAAGAAAGAAAAAAAAAAGGAAACCACAGGGCAAAGGAAAGAAGGAGAGGAGAAAACCAAAGAAAAGCAAAGAAAAGGAGGCAGTATGGACCCAAACAGCAAGAAATCTTTCGATCTAGCATTAAGTGGCTCTGTGACAAGCAAGCCTGATGCAGTGTCATCTCTTACTAGAGAGAAGCATGCTTAGCTGGGATCAGATGATAGGAGGATGTGAAGTCTTCTCTTTCACTTCACTCCATCATAAAACAATCAAAATATAGGGCCTTATCATGTCATCAGGTTTTTAAGCAGACCTCCCCTTTGAGATCTTCTAAAACCTGGTGGGATGATCTGAGTCACTGAAACTGAGCTGACTGCAATCCTGAGAAGGCAGAAGCAGCACCTGAAAGCTCACGTTTTTCGTCTACCTGAATGAGAACTTGACTTCTAGCGGGCGACAATTTTCCATTTTACATGAAGCTATCCTTTTCCTTCTCCCCTCCTGAGTATTATTGAGTCCAGCTCTTGTAGCAGCATCACCCCTTCACCAGGCAGCACACTCAAGTACTGCTCTCAGAGTTATTGAACTTTTAAACTACAGACTAAGAAACTGAGTACGGAATCAAAAAAATGCAGTTTATTATTGTAGATTATTCTCTCTTTTGATATAACCATAGAGTCGAAAATGAAAGAAAAGCACATAGGAACATCACACGTGGTTAGTTAGTAACTCAAGATATAAAACAATTTTGCACAGCAAAATATGTAAAAGAAAAAGTAACTGACAAGATTTTTTTATATTTATTGTGGTAAGATTTGCTTTCCATTTTTTTTTTGTGTTTTTTTTTTTGTTTGTTTTTTTAAAGACAGGATATCAGTCCCTGAAAATAAAATTTACTGATTATTGCCTTTAAAACTGTGGAATTTTTGAAGTTACAGAAAATCCAGTTCTGCACCACAATACAACTGTAAAAAAATCTGCATCATTTTAAAACTGTGCAGTAATGCCATCTTTGTAACTGCATAAACTGTATTAGCGTTCTAAACAGGTTTGTAAATTTTTTTTTTTGTTGCTGTTTTTTTTTTGTATTATATGCTTGCAGGT
>VWYK01100376.1:0-10325 GCA_013399775.1 Semnornis frantzii
TGCCCATCTGCCCAGCCTGTCCATTGTCACATTTTCATCATTTTCATGAAGGGGAAGGAGGGGAGGGGAAATTAGAGTTACATTAGAGCATGTGGTATATAGTCTTTTGGAGAGGACAAATGTTGATGAACACAATTAACTGATAATTGATTTTACCTCCAGGAATTGCAGTTTATATTTCTGAGTAGCTCCTGAGTTTCACATATTCTGAGAACTATGAAATTATACTGCCTGCAGCCATGGCATCAGGGAGCTCTGGAATGAACCATGCACTGTTCCCAGCTACCTAGGATCTAATTTCATTATTTTATTGAAAACTTACCTCAAGACTTGCTTCACTTTCTAGTATTTCCCAGTGAATATGGGAATGCTCTATACACAATGTTTGAGTGTTGGTATGGCTGATGCCTACCATGGGTGTAGGCTGGGAAGGAAAAGCTGACACTGTCCTGTGGGGTAGAAAGAGAAGTAAAAAAAAAAAAGGAGTGAAGAACTGTCAGATTTAGGATTTCAAGGCTGAAGGCAGGCAGCAGTGATGAGGGAAGGCCTTTGTCAACATACCTTAAAACTTCTGTTGCAGTCAACAAGCTTTATTAGATTTTATTGCTTCATGGTGTGTGATGTCACTGAAAATCTTGGATGGTAGTTTAAACTGATTCCTTTAAATTTTGGGAATAATTTTTTCCTTATGCCTCAGCCATTTTTTTGCCTAGATATCATCTTGGATTACACACAGTTGGACATGCAACTCATTTTACACCCCTGTACTTACATCCCAGTAAAGCACTCGTACACTGAAATTTTTGAGCATCACATGCAACAGAGTTATAGCTAAGGTTCATTTGCTGTCCTCAAAAAGCATTTAAATTTGTTCTCTTAAGTGTACCACTATTCCTCATGATTCCCTTTAAGCCAAAACAAATAGTATCTTTAGATTAAGAAAAAGGAAAACAAAATTTATATCTGCTGTGGTTTGCCTTAACTTAGAATCATAGAATGGTAAGGTTGGAAGGGACCTCCAGGGTCATCCAGTTCCAATCCCATGCCATAGGCAGGAACACCTCCCACTAGCACAGGGCACTCGAGGCCCCGTCCAACCTGGTCTTGAACACATCCAGGGAGGGAGCAGCCACAACCTCCCTGGGCAACCTGTGCCAGTGTCTCACCACCCTCACTGCAAACAACTTCCTCCTAACATCCACTTTCAATCTCCCCTCTGCCAGTTCAAACCCATTGCCCCTTGTCCTGTCATTGCAAGACCTTGTCAATAGTCCCTCCCCAGCCTTCCTGTAAGGATGTACAAGAATCTAAATTGGGGGGATTAAAGCCAATCCATAGGATGCCCTTTTGCAGTGTGAAATTTTCAGTTAATATGAATTGCAATTCAGAAGCTGATATTTGAGGATGAAGCAGATGGGGGATTGAAAGTGGATGTTAGGAGGAAGTTGTTTGCAGTGAGGGTGGTGAGACACTGGCACAGGTTGCCCAGGAAGGTTGTGGCTGCTCCCTCCCTGGAGGTGTTCAAGGCCAGGTTGGAGGAGGCCTTGAGTGAGCTGTGCTAGTGGGAGGTGTCCCTGCCTATGGTAGGGGGTTGGAACTGGATGATCCTTGAGGTCCCTTCCAACCTAAACCATTCTATGATTCTATGATAAAAGAGAATAAAAAGTTGGGTCATTGCCAGTCTACTGTCTTGGAGCAACCCCTGCTATCAAAGCTCATACCACTCTTTATTGCTATTGTTTTAAAAATAGAATTCTTTTCTTACTATTGTCAAGACCTTTTCTCAAGTCTTCCTGATTCCAGGCTGGCTGCTTTTATCCTTACTAACAATGCCTGTTAAATCTCTGCAGGTTTCACCACCTGCAGAAGCTGCTAGCTGTGGAAGCTGGGAAAAATAACAACAAGTAGACTTTAGCTCCCATCATCTAATCCCAAAAATCTTGCAGGTGTGCTTCATTTAAAGTCTGTTCTTACCCTCACTGGGATCACTGGGACTGTGCAGATGACTAAAGGTAAGCAGATGTGTAAGCTGCAGGGTCTGGGTCTGAAATGAAGCTTCAACAAGTGAAAGCTGCAGCAGAAGGGGGAAATCAGAGATGACAGAAGCAATAAACAGTAATGGTATTAGGGAGCTGGCCTAGGACATGTGTATACCATGACCATCATCAAGCAATATTTCATATGTTTAAAAGAAGTGTAAAAAGAAATTCCCAAGCACAAATAATTTTCTCTTCTTGAAGGGAGATAGCTGGAGGGGTAGGAGCTAAGTCTTGACAGTGGGGCCAAATGAGGAGAAAGCAGGTTATCCAGGCTGGTGAAAGACAGCATTCCAAACAGTATGCTTACTACACAACAGAGAAAAAGCCAACCTTAAATCATTACAAATATATCCCCACAGCTCATGGACCAGCTCAAAACTCCCTGTCTGCTAGAAGCCATCTTCCCCACACAGACCAGGAAAAAAGGAGGGATGCACTCTGACTGGGGAAAGAAGTGAAGGGAAGAAAGGCAGGGAGGAGAAGAGAAGAGATACCAGGCAGGCACTGCCTCAGAAGCTGTGATGCACAGCAAACTGTTGGAGCTAATCCAGAGGAGGCCATCAAGATGTTTGGAGGGATGCAGGTCTGTTATGAGGACAGGCTACAAGAGTTGGGGCTCTGCAGCCTGGAGAAGAGAAGGCTTCCAGGAGACCTTGGAGTAGCCTTCCAGGATCTGAAGGGGGCTACAGAAAGGTTGAGGAGGGTCTCTTTATGAGGTCCTGTAATGACAGGAAAAGGAGGAATGGGTTTAACCTGGCAGAGGAGAGATTGAAAGTGGATGTTAAGAGAAGTTGTTTGCAGTGAGGGTGGTGAGACACTGGCACAGGTTGCCCAGGGAGATTGTGGAGCACAGAAGCAGAGAATGTAATCAAAGATCACATTCTGTGCTTCTGTGCTTCACAACCTCCCTGGAGCTTTTCAAGGCCAGGTTGGATGAGTCCTTGAGCAACCTCTTCTAGTGGGAGGTGTCCCTGCCTATGGCAGGGGGTTGGAAGTGGATGAGCTTTGAGGTCATTTCTAACTGAATCCATTCTATGATTCTATGAAGATCCTTGGTTCATTGTCTTTTCCTCCAGATTTTCATTTACCCCAAACTAATGTTACCATGGACATGAAATAGTCTGCTTTTCAAAGAAATAGACTGGCATACAGACTGGCAAATAGAGTGACCTTTGAGATGCCTTCCAACCTAAACCATGCTATGATTCCTTCATTCTCTGGTACCCCAAAGTGGAATAACAATGTTACAATATCCTGGGATGATCAGGTCTAGCCACCTGGGACAGGACTTTGTGGTCATCTTAAGGGAACCTGGCCCCCTTCCCCCACACTACTACAATAGCAAAGATGCCAAGAAAGCAAAGAGCAACTCCTTGAGAGATGTCAGGAACATCAAGAGGGCTTTTGAAATCAAGGTCAAGCAGTAAGCTGTTCTAGTGCTGCAAACAATGAGTCAGTAGGAAGACTCAGTAAAGGGGTGAGTGACCCTAGCAGTACTGGGGAGGAAGGAAGGTCATCTATGGCAGCTGTATTTAAATGAGCATTAGATTAGTTAGAGAAGAGAAGGTGATCATCATCAATATTAGACATGATAAGGGCATAGGTGAAGGTCTCAGCTCTCTAAGCAGTAAAGTTCTCAAGAATACTTCAAAACAAAAACAAAACCACAACAGTATATGGCTGAAAGTGAACAGAATTAAGTATCACCAAAACATCCTCTTTTAATTTGATGGAGCTGAAAATTCTTCCTTGCCTCTCATGTACTCAGCTGTTTCAGTCTACACAGAACACAGAGTCTGAAGTAAAAACAAAAGAGAAATGGAAACAAGAAGTACTGGAAATGTCATTACCATATTCCCAGAGGCACAGCTTCATTGTGGGTGATGATACTGACTTGAAGGTTTTCCATAAGCAGGCCTAGTACCATGCTGGTGTGTCAGAGTTGATGATGTACCACCCACTGATTCCTTTACAGAGAAATTCCTTCCCTCAGATGTTTGACCTCCATATCTCTAAAGTCATTCCTCTGTTTATATACAAACCCACGACTCAGGCATTTGGAAGGAAGCAAACAAACAGGTGTCAATATTAATTCTATGACTTGTATCTGTGACATTAAGTACCTGTTTGAAGTCTTGCTTGGTTTTTTTTTTCTTTCTTGGCACCTATGCCATTAGAATGATGCTGAGAACAACAGAAGACCTCTAAAGGGCGTGGAGTTACTGGCTTGTGGGTGGTAACTCTGGGTGGTCTGGAAAGGGAAGGAGATAGAAGTTTAGTGAGATTTTTCAAAGGAAAACCACCTAAAAACTAAACTCTGCACTCGAATTTATGATGCACATTACCTGTGTCTTGAAAGCTTTATGCTAACAGAGGCAGGGTGATTTCTCACGTCTAGCGCTCGGTGGGAGCTCACAGAACGATTCAGAACAGAGCTTTTGTCCTTAACACTCACTTTAGACATGTGCACGACAGGGCTGAGTCATGGCTTTTGGAGTCACAGACACATCAGAAAGCCCCTAAAGTTTGAGAGCACTTGGACTGATAGTTTTAGCTCAAATCATCTCTGATCTTCTTGTAAACACTTTGGCATCCTCTCCATTTGTGCGTACTCGGTGAATGACGCGAGCCAGGAGAGAAAATAAGTGTGCTAAAATAATCCTCACCCCCCCCCGTTGTGCATGTGAATGAAACAGAGTCTGTCAGAGAGGAGGAGATCTGCCAGCATCAGCAGGGTAGTTATTATCTCTGCATATGTTCTCTACTAAGAAAATCCCTGTTAAGATCCATCGTGGTGATACGCAGAATGGTGGATGGAGGCATTTGTGCTGTAGCCATTTGTACCCATCTGACTTGTTAATTTTCTGGGCCTCAAACCATGCCATGTGAAGAGTGTGCCACCTCTAATGAGATTAACTGCATTCAGGACAAGACTGGTTTCTGACAGCAGTGCTGCCAACCGGTTGCCAGTTTGATACACTGATGAACGAGATGATGCTGACAAACAGAAATCTGGACTAGAGAACACAGGACTGCCCTTTCAGGCTGCCTCTTTTAGAGAAGCATAGAATCAGTTAGGTTGGAAGAGATCTCTAAAGCCATCAGCTCCAACCCTAACCCAACACTACCAGGTCACCATTGAGCAATGTACTTAAGCATCATATCATTTAAATACCTCCAATGATGGTGACTCAATCACTTCCTTGGGTAGCCTGCTCTGGGGTTTGACAACCCTTTCAATTAAGAACTTCTTCCTAATACCCAATCTAAAACTCCTCTGGAGCTGTTTCCTCTTGTTCTGCCGCTTTGGAGAACAGAAGGACTCCTACCTCTTGACCACCTCCATTCAGGTTGTTGTAGAGAATGATAAGGTCTTCACTGAGCCTCCTCTGCTCCAGGTTGCACAAGCCCAGGTCCCTCAGCTGCTCCTCATAAGACTTGTGGTCTAGACCCTTCACCACACACTCCAGCATCTCAATGCCCTTGTTGGAGCAAGAGACCTGAAATTGAACACAGTATTTGAGATGTGACTTCACCAGTGCCAAGTACAATCACTGCACTTCCCTACTCATGCTGACCATGCTGTTCCTGATACACACCAGGGTGCTGTTGGCCTTCTTGGGCACCTGAGCACACTGCTGGCTCATATTCATAGGCTCACAGGATGTTAGAGGTTGGAAGGGACCCAAGGAGACTACAGAGTCCAAGTCTCCTACCAGAGCAGGACCAGACAGTCTAGCTCAGGTCACTGTCAACCAACAACACCAGGTCCTTTTTCCCCAGGTAGCTTTCCAGCCACTCTGTCCCAAGCCCAGAGCATTCATGGGGTTGTTGCTACTCAGGTGCAAGGGATGTAACTTGGCCCTGTTGTGCCTCATACCACTGGCCTCAGTGCATTGACTCAGCCTGTCCAGATCCTTCTGTGGAGCCTCCCTGCCTTCCAGCAGATTGACACACCCACCCAACTTGATGTCATCTGCAAACTTCCTGAGGGTGCCCTTGATCCCTTCATCCAGATCATTGACAAAGGCATTAAAAAAAAACAAACCCCAGTACTGAGCCGTGAGGAGCAGGGCATCTGGGTTGCATCTGTCTTCCTTTCTCCCAAATGCTCCCTGGTGAAAAGGACAAGAAAAACAAAGGGCAGTCAAGATCAGGGTGTTTTCTAAACTGCTCCATGTCTTGCATTTAACAGAGGTTAGTAAATGGGCAACAGGTGAGAAAGAGGGAGCGAGAAGGCACGGATTTGTGTCCCTGTCTGTTTATTCACATCTGTTCCCAGCCCCCTGCTTTGGATTTCACATGAGCACAAACCACAAGCGACTGCTGAAGGCTAGAGGAGGAGCAGCACGAAATTAGTGCACGTGAAATCAAGATCAGTCCTTAATATGGGACGGAGCAGAAGGATTCATCAACTCACGAGAAACAGCTTGCAAAAGAGGGGGGGACGGGGGAAGGGGAGGAAAGTCAAGAGTGACAACATTTTCTTAAAAGAGAGAGCAGGATCCCAAAATAAAACCCACACCATTGGTGGTCACTAGTGCTGTGCTTAAGCTGTCATCTGTTGAATCTGGCAGGCTGCACATCATTCAACAGAGAAATGCCTTTACCAGAACCCTCCGGACAAGGAGAATATACAGCGCACACATTTCAACCAGACTGCTAGGGGCTTGGGGGAAACTCTGTTGGTGGTCACAGACACCAAAGAATCAGGTATAGGAAACTCTGAGTGAAGCAGATGTATGCTCAGAGGGGAAAAAAAATAATGAGGAGCAAACCTTTTTTCTTGTTTTGTTTTTTTCTTTCCCCTTCTTATCCAACATTTTGGTCATCCAGGCTAATTGCACGGTAATGTAGCCGCTCGTAAATTTCAGAGTACACACAGATTATGTTTTGTGGCCAAACTGGAAGTGCTCTTTCCTTTCAGGTAGCCACAGAGCCAGGCAATTTGCTTTGGGAAAGCAGGACGTATTTTATCTTCTCTCATCCCAGTTGCTATAAGGAACCACATATAGCCAGAGGAACATTAAATGTACCACAGCAAAGCCTTTTCAACTGCATGCCATGCGGTGAGGCTCAGGAAAGCAAGGAATGGTGGGGTTTGGGGGTTGGTTTTTTTTCTTCAGATTATTATATGGGCTCAGAAATCCTGAGCCTGTGCAAACATTAAGAAATACTCAAAATATTTGACCTGGAAAACACACTCGTTTGCTGCAATGCCTGTGGAGTTCTTTTAAAAAATACAGGATCTTCTTTTCCTGTTATCCTCTCAAATGTGAAGTGGGATCATAGAATCATAGAATGGCAGGGGCTGGAAGGGACCTCCAAAGCTCAGTCAGTCCAACCCCCCCTGCTAGATCTAGACCAGATCACAGAGGAATGCATCCAGGTTGGTCTTGAATACCTCCAGAGAGGGAGACTCCACAACCCCCTTGGGCAGCCTGTGCCAGGCTTCTGTCACCCTCACAGGGAAAAAATTCCTCCTCATGTTTAAATAAAACTTTCTCTGCCTCAGCTTCCACCCATTGCCCCTTGTCCTGTTAATGGGCATCACCCAGCAGAGCCTGGCTCCAGCCTCCTGGCACTCACCCTGCACATATTTATAGACACTAATGAGGTCACCTCCTCATTAATCATATATACAATTTTATTTATATATGAGCTTCATAAGTTCATCCAGTGCAACCCTCCTGCAGAGCAGGATCACCTAGACCAGATCACACAGGAACACATCCAGATGAGTTTTGAATATCTCCAGAGAAGGAGACTCCACAACCCTCCTGGGCAGCCTGTTCCAGGGTTCTGTCACCCTCACAGGGAAAAAAATCCTCCTCATGTTTAAAAGAAACTTCCTATGCCTCAGATAATAAAGAAGAATTCCAAACAATTCTATTGTAGCATTTTTTTGTTTCACAGGCTATTTACAGCCATTTCACTTTATTCATTTTACGTACATTTTGTCTTAGTTTTCAAACAAAAAAATCTTTCCTGGGAGTAGCTTCATCCAAGTTTTGTCTTCTGCTCCATTGTTCTCCAACATACTCCATGGCAACAGGCTTATTGCTAGCATCTCCTCCATTCGCATCAGCACTGGTATGAAGTTTCAAGGCCCAGCAATTACATTTGGGGCTTTTAATGGATATCCCTGGGGTGCTGCAGCCCTTGACACTCCTGCAGGAAGGCTAAGTTTTGGGAAAAGATGATGGAGTGTGCAATTTTCTGTGTGACAACATTTCTGTGTGACACAGTGCAGCTTGAACACTCTCCTTCCCGTGCGCTCGCTGCCGTCAGCGTGCCGACACTCTCTGAGTGCATTATCCAGTTGTATTACTTCATTCTTTTTTCTGGTTCTTCTTCCCTTTCCTTCTCAACAGGCTATGTGTGGGATTAGTGTTTTCTATGTTATCTGCTGCACACACATGCAAAGGGACAAGAAACCTAACCTTCTTATAGCCAAGGACAGAGAATCCTCAGCAGGCTATTTGCTTTTTGCAAGGTATTTTCCCTCACATAATGCTGGAGCAAAGTTATTACAATGTTACTTCTACAGAATTTCCCAGTTCCCTTTGCTTATTGCTAATCTACATCACCCTGGCCTCATGCACTTCTGGGTGAGCTGTCAACTCATAGTCCAACACATGAATTATCTTCACATGCCAAAGAAAGCTTAGGAATTGCCCAGTCTGTTTCAAACCCTAGAAGAAGTAGGAGGTTGTATCTGGCAGCAGCAATATACATTAAACCTTCTCAAAGACAGCCTTGTTACTGAGGAGAGGCAACCCCTTTGGATCAAGCAGGACCAACATAAATCTTCATTCAGGGCCTTAAGCTTACCAAGAACTACACTGAAATTAAATCAGCTTTATTTCTTTCTTCTCTATCTTTCCCCCACTCCCAAGTTTTGGGTTGTTGTTTGTTTTTTTTCCATATCTCCTGGGTCTCTGAACTTCTAGATTTAGCCTATTAAGAAATAAAAGCCCTCTCTGCTTATCCATTGAACTGTACACATTCAATAAAGCATAGAATGGTCTTCTGAAGGTCATCCAGTTCAATCTACTCTGCAGTCAACAGGGGCATCCTCAACCAGGACAGGTTGCCCAGAGCCCTGTCCACCCTCACCTTGAATATCTTCAGGGATGGGGCCTCAACTACCTCCCCAGGCAATCTCTTCCAGAGTTCCACCACCCTGATGGTAAAGAACTTGTTCCTAACATTCAATCTAAACTGCTGTTCTCTAGTTTGAAGCCATCACCTCTTGTCCTCTCACTGTAAGCCTCAGTAAATAGTCTCTCTCCATCATTCTTGTAGCCCACTTCAGGTACTGGCAGGCTGCTATTAGGTGACCCTGGATCTGCCTTTTCTCCAGGTTGAACAATCCCAGCTTCCTCAGCCTGTCTTTGTAGCAGAGCTGCTCCAACCCCTGATCATTCTCTGGCCCTCCACTGTACTTGTTCCATCAGGTCCATGTCCTTTCTATATTGAGGGTTCCAAAGCTGGACACAGTACTGCAGGTGAGTTATCACCAGAGCAAAGTGGCAGAGTCACTTCTCTGGATCTGCGGGCAGTGCTG
The DNA here is from genome assembly GCA_013399775.1 of Semnornis frantzii. Taxonomy (NCBI): domain Eukaryota; kingdom Metazoa; phylum Chordata; class Aves; order Piciformes; family Ramphastidae; genus Semnornis; species Semnornis frantzii. Next base: position 9,610 of record VWYK01100376.1, read on the forward strand.
CTTTTGATGCAGCCCAGGATGCAATTTGCCTTCTGGGGTACAAGCTCACACACTCTGCTCATGTCCATCTTCTCACCCATCAGCACCCCAAGTCCTTTCCCATAAGGTTGCTTTCTATCACCTTATCCCCCAGTCTGTATTGATAGCAGAATGAAATTAAACCCCTTTTTAGTGACAAATGAGATCATTCCCCAAACCCTTCAGTTTGGGTTGGTTTTCCTGAAGTCAACCTCTAAAGACAACCTCTATGCCCCTGCAGGCAAAGACAATGGAACATTCCTCGCTGGAAGCATTCAAGGAAGTGGTCCTGGAAGTATTCAAGGCCAGGTTGGACAGAGCTCTGAACAATCTGTTCTGGTGGAAGGTGTCCTTGCCTAAAGGAGTTGGAACTAAATTATCCTTAAGGTCCTTTCAATGTAAGCCATTCTATGCTGCTGCTATTCTATGACAGATTCTGGAGCACAGCCCTGTGAGTGGCTGAGGGAGCTGGGGTTGTTTAGCCTGGAGAAGAGGAAACTCAGGGGAGATCTTATCACTATAACTACGTGAAGGGAGGTTGTAGCCAGGTGGGGTTGGGCTCTTCTGCCAGGCACCCAGGGACAGAACAAGAGGACACAGCCTCAAGCTGTGCCAGGGCAGGTTCAGGCTGGATGTTATGAAGTTCTTCACAGGAGGAGTGATTGGCATTGGAATGGGCTGCTTGGGGATGTGGTGGA
>VWYK01100378.1:369-20540 GCA_013399775.1 Semnornis frantzii
ATTCTTTTAAGTTTAGACAGATCACTGATTTAAGTTGAGGCATGTGGTTGGTTGTTTGGAGGGTATTTGGTTTTCACCTGTTGGTTTTTTTTCAAATGTGAAATAGAATTGTCTTAACTGTGGCTTGATCAAAGGCAAGAGGCACATACAGAAAGAATTCGCTTCTTTGCATCAGCTCATGTAGAGAGATGCAGACAGTTACTGGTAGTGTTTCTGGACCCCAGTGGGTGTCTGACTGTTTTCCACAACAGGGAAAGGTTTGTCTCTGACAGGAGTAGTTTGGGGAGTGCCTTTAATGAGTAACCGTAAGGAATCCTATGAAGGAAGGGCTGAATGTGCATTCTGACTGAACTCAATTTACTAAGAATGCCTCAGCTCTACCNCTGATCTCAATTTACTAAGAATGCCTCAGCTCTACCTCAGTTAGCTACAGGTTGTCACCCCACTATGGTGTAAGGGCATCCTATGCATTAGTGCAGGTATGAACATAACCATTTCGAGAAGCAGTTTAACTGAATTACTTTTTGCAGACCCAAAAATAAAACCAATCTGTTATTATGAACCTTTATTAAGCGGCTCACATTTCAGTATAAATCACACTAAAAAGATTTTTTTTTTTTTCTTTTAAAAAAGATATTTACACTACAGTGCTGACACATTTTAAATGAAAAAATTGGTATAAATAAGCTCTATGGAAAAGCCTGGAATTGTCAAAAAGAATTCTGGCTCATCTTACAAAAAATATATATGTTAAATGTCAGCTCTACTCTAAAACCTACAACTCAAAATTCTTTAAAGACTTCTTTATGTTAAACCTGCAGTGTTTACAGTGCATCTGGCCCTAAGTGCTTTGATACTTCACAGTTATGGACAGGCACTGAGGAATGTTACAAAGCTACATAACTATCTTCTGTAACAGATGCAGAGGCAAGTCACAAACCTGCCTCACAGAATTCATGAATCTTTACATTATTACATCATTAAGTTTAAAAACAAAATTTAAAACCACATATACAAATTTAGCACAAAAAGTCATCCTCTCTTTGTCCATGCAGTTTTGGATAGGATAAGCTATGTTGTCTTGTATCATCTGGCTGTATGTGACCTCCAGGGCATAACTTGCCTTGCAAGTCCTTGCTGCCAGGTTCAAATTTAGAATTCATTTCCAACTTAAATGCCGTCAACTCAACGGGATCCAACCTAGTCTGAACATTCTGGCCTCCATCAGCTGCCACTGTTTTTTCAGCAAGATCAACATTCATGGGTGCTTCTTTCACTCTGTGAGATGCAACAGGTTCATGTTTTATCGGCATAAGCTCCTGCTGCAGATGCTTTGTCTGCAGAGCATCTGGAAATTTGGTGTCTTCGGAGGTATTTTTGCTCATTGTACAAACTCTGCTGTCAGCCTGAAGTCCAATAACCGAAGACTTGGGGTCTGCAGAGGTCTCTGCTTCAACAGTACTTGTATTTTGAGAAAGCTCTTCCTCTGCATGATAGAGCTTGAGGCGGATGTGCCAAGCCAAACTGCACACAGCTGAGACTGTTTTGAACTGGTGCACAACATTCCTTGGGATAAAATAAATGTCATTATCAAATAACTGAATTCTGGCATACCGAATGCCTTCCCTTCGCAGCTGGTTGAGTTTTGCATCATCAACCCACTGGACACACTGCATGAGGGAAATAAAAAAAATAAACAAAATCAAAGGTGAAAACTGATTTTGGACTCAGAAGGCAGCTGAACAACACTTCATAGTATGCTTACCTGAGAGAGTGGAGGCTCATGCAAATCTAATTGCATTCGCTGAACCACCTCTAAGAAGTCTTCAGCATGAAAACAAATTACATCTTTGGTTATACGAGGCTGCTCAGACCTGCAGAACAGCAAGAGTTGCAGTGTCAAGGGCTGAAACTAACATGCTAGAGAGAGCAAGAAAGAAAACCTGCAAGCAAGCAAATGATAAAAAACAAACAAAACGATTCTAGCAGAACCTACATTCTGAAGAAAAAAGGTTGACTAAAAAGGGTAATTCTCAAACACAACCTCATTGAACTGATTCATTTCTTTACAAGTGGCAATAAAAGCATAAAAAAGGTCAAAGATCACTATTTTTAATTGACCTCTGTCTGCCTTGATGTTGAAAGTTGGATGCCCCAAATATGCTGGGCTTACTGTCACCACTCTTACACAATACAACCACCAGTTGTCTCAAGACACACAGCATTCTGACTCTTGACAAACATCACTTCTTAGCTTTACCTCCAACATCCTGTTCAGAGTTGGGAGCTGACGCTACGTTGTCACTATGCTAGCAAGCAGCAAATACCAGCATCCTCCACAAAGCATCCCCCAATTTGTGCTGATTTTGATGTTCTGTAGCTCTCTAAACTGTCAGAATTAACCTCTTGTCCCACATCTTCCCCAAAGAAATACACATCATTTATGCAATTCTTCTAGAGACAGCATCTAGAATCAGCTAATGAAGGCAAAACTAGCTATGACCTTTAATCACTTCCTGATCTAGAAGACAAACTCAGTTCTTCAATGCAAACAAAAAACTAAGCTCCATGGTTTTTTGGTTTTGAGGGATGTTTTGAGTTTTCAAAGACTTTAAAATGAGGCAATATGAAGATTTTATTTCTATGGGATACAGCCCACATTGGGATGGTTTTGCAGGGCAAATTTATCAGACACTCCTCTGTCAACCAGGGCCACAAGCTGGGATTTACTGGAGTCCAGAGAGGAGCTGATACTGCAAAACAGTTTAATACATTTCAGAAGAGTCTGATACATTTCAGAACTTCTCCTGCTGCAGATCCTGGGCTGCATCAGGAGAAGTGTGGCCAGCAGCGCAAGAGAGGTGACTCTCCTCCTCTACTCTGTTCTGGTCAGCCCCCAGCTGGAGTACTGCATCCAATTCTGGAGCCCCTGGGACAAGAGAGATGTGGACATGCTGGATTGTGTCCAGAGAAGGGCCACGAGGATGCTCAGAGGGCTGGAGCAGCTCTGCTATGAGGACAGACTGAAAGAGTTGAGGCTGTTCAGTCTGGAGAAGAGGAGGCTCCCAGGTGACCTTCTTGTGGCCATCCAGTAGCTGAAGAGGGCCTACAAAAAAAGCTGGGGAGGGACTTCGTAGGATCTCAAGGAGTGACAGGACTGGAGGAAATGGAACAAAGCGGGAGGTGGGGAGATTCAGCCTGGCCGTGAGGAGGAAGTTGTTCAGCATGAGAGCGGTGAGAGCCTGGAATGGGTTGCCCAGGGAGGCGGTTGAGGCCCCATCCCTGGAGTGTTTAAGGCCAGGCTGGATGAGGCTCTAACCAGCTTGATCTAGGGTAGAATGTCCCTGCCCAGGGCAGGGGGATTGCAACTAGATGATCCTTGTGGTCCCTTCCAACCCTGACTGATTCTATGTTTCTAATTTATTTAATGGATGTTCAAGTCCTACATTAAAAGCAAGAGCATAACCTATTTTACATATATACACACACACACAGAGTGTTACTAATGTTCTAAGAAACAGGCAAAAATATAGAGTGAGTTTGCATTTTTAAAGTAACAAAACATGTTTATTCTATTTAGGTCATGACCACCAAAAAAAAAAGAAACAACAAACAAACAAAACCACCACAACAGAGGTTTTTTTTTCCTCTAAGAAGAGCCTCAAATAAACCAGATTGACTATTCCAAGTATGCTAGGGAGAATTTTCAGACAACACATTTTACTTTCCATTTTACAAAGATTAAAATGACTCTCTAGATTTTGGTCTAAATACTCTTGAAGAGGATTTAAACATTGAAAACATAAAGCTTAGAGAAACATCTCCAATCAGTGGTGCTGAAAAAGGCATACATATTAGGTACATGAATCCACTGCCTGTAATGCAGGTATGGTGGTTGAGATTTTTTAAAGATGTGCCTGCATCTGAAGTTCAAGTCTTAAATGAAGTTAAGAATTTAAAATAAATGCAAAGAATACTTGCCTACTAAAAAATTCAAACCAAATGCTGTCAATAGCATCTAGTCAGATGCATTTTACAGAAAAAAAGAAGAGTTAAGGATGTATTTCAATCATTCCTTTTCACACTTGCTCTCTGTATACACATAACAGTTTCATTCCCATCTCTGTGCTGCAAACCTACCCACAAAACATGATGTTCCTTTTGCATGCATGAAGAAAGATTGCCAGGTAATTTTTAATTCTGCATTGGCAGATTTGATACATCACACAACTCCTGAGATTATATCTTGTAAAACTCAGTAGCAGAATAGTTCAGTCAGACACCCATAAAGAAATTAAATTCAAACAGAACTATAAAATTACTTCCAAAAAAATCCATTTCAGTTCCTACTAAAACACTGCTAGGACTATTTCCTGCTATCATTTTCTTCCTTAACCCCATTCTTTAGACGGTCTGGACTCTCTTTGCTCTAACTTTTCAAAACAGATTCAGGACTACAAGTTTTACCATATATATCTCTGACCTAAGGCATAAAGTCTGGGGAGTGAAGAGGGGAGTTTGGCTGATTTTTTTTTTTTTTTACTTTCACTGATAAAGCTAACTTTTCCTCATATGTGCAAGCTATAACTTAAAATAATGAGATCTACACATCTGATCAGCTCTAGCCGTGATACCACTGCTCAGTCTTAATTCATTGCAGCTTCTCAAAACCAGAGCAAGAAGAAAGTTTAAGGCTTCAGCTATGATGAACCAGAAGAAGAAATAAAACTGCAAAACCTCAAAGCCCAAAACACAAGGACATTAAACTTCAGAACATTCCAGTTCTTCCCCATCAGCAATTAGTGAATCTCCTATCTCAATGAACTCATGCACTGTAACATAGATGTGTATCTGTTCAACCATGGGGAATTCATTCTTCTTGTTTCTAGATATATGTAAAGCAAAAGGTGGTTCTAGTGTTTAGTCTCCAAAACTAAGACCACTCTACCAAATCAAGGTCAGAATATCCTGAAAAATTATTCTTGCACCTGGGCTAGGAAGTCCATGACTATGAGTTTTTTATTCAGCTAAAAAGTGACTGACTTGAAATGTGACACATTCATTCCCTGCACGTCTTAGGGGAATTACAAAGACAGGCACCAAAGACTATAGCACAGCAGGATTCTTCCCAAGTCATCTGCTATATGTAAATCAGGACTAGAACAGCCATGACTCTGAAACAAAAGCAAAAAAGCTCTGCTCATCTCCAGACAACACAAAGAATTTAGAAAAATTCTTCATGTGCACTGACTGACCTGAGTAAGACTGACCTGAGTTTCTGTCTTAGAGGGGCACATGAGGAATTTTTGGAACTTAAAAACTATGTATAAAGTATTTCTACATCTAGAATTAATTCAGTCAGAGTAATTCAATTATAGCTATTAAGTTGTCATTGCAAGGCACCTTTCTACTTTCAACAACAAAAGCAAAAAACAGAGGACACACACAAGTAGTCCAGAGAGGCAGAGGAGAAAGAAAAAGCCCAATCTACTAAGTCTTCATTAAAGATCTAATGATACATTAGTCTATGTTCCTTTAACCAACTATATGTGGAAATCCATGCAAACCTTTTTCAGACACCTAGGTGAGTAAGTCAATCAACACATACCACTCTCCACAGTGCACAGCCTTCAATACTCCCACAGCAGCTGTAGTCTGTCGTTCAAAACCTTGTCCTATGTGATCTGCATGGGCTCGTGTCCGATCTTCAAATAGCATTTCACGGGGTTCACTGGTTCGAGGTAGGTACTGCAAGTTTTTTATTTCATTGGTAGTTCTGTGGAAGAAAAACAGTATTAGTGATTCACTTTTTAATTCTTTATTACCTGATTTCCACCACCACAGCCAATAGGATTTTTTTTCTCCCTTTGGTGTGAACGTGCAGCCAAATGAAAAATGGAGCAACACTTAAGACAAATGAAAAATGTTCTGAGCTATGCCAAAAATCAGAACAACTACACGATTAAAAATAAATTAAAACCCAAACAAACCAACCACCACAGCATCAGGGCCCTCGGTGCACTAAAGGCCATAAGAAGTGAGCAACCTTAGCAGTCTCCACCCACAAACCCAGACAGCAAGCCCAAAAAAGAAGTGACATGACAAAAGAAAACAGCCTTAAGCTGTGTCAGAGGAACCTCAGATTTGACACCAGGAAAAAATTCTTCACCAAGAAGATTGTCAAGTGTTGGAACAGGGTGCCCAGGGAAGTGGTTGAGTCACCATCCCTGGAAATACTTTTTAAAATATGTAGGTGTGGTGTTTAGTGACATGGTTTAGAGGAAACCTCTTCTAACCAAAAGAATTCTATAACTCTGTGACATTAGGTCCCCTGGACTTATGCCTGTCTAATCTGCTAGTGTAACGTGTTCCTTCTCCACTGAAAGCAAGTAGTCATTGCTCCAGACATTCCTATTCTCTGCAGGACCTGGCATTCCTGAAGCTGAATCTCAACAGTAAAAAGACAAAGCAAATATTGAGTACATGGGCCTTTTGTCTCCATGCTGTTCACCCATCATGGAAGGCTAATAGGCCTAAAACATGTCCTGCCTTGCAGGATATATCCAGGTATTAACTCCAGTCTCCTGGCAAAAAACATCAGCAGTTGTATTTCTGTTCACACTTCCCTGCAGTTTTCACCTTAGATTCCTACTGGAGCTCCAAAAAAGGACTGACTTGACTACCTGGTACATCATTTTGAGTAACTAAAGAAATAAATACACATCCTTACAAAGCAAAGCAACTTCAAAGTATATTTTGAGATGAAGATGTACAGAAATGTTCATACCAAGATATAGTAACAACCAGCAAAGGCTTGAGATAAAACAAATTTGTAGGGAAAAAAGAACTAACCAAATACTTATCTAGGAAAGCATTCAACATACCTCTTCCTTTTGAAAGGTGACTTTGGCATGTCAGCCACAGGGATCATCTGTTCTCCTGGCCGTACCCACATAATGGGGCCATCATCACTGTCTTTACGACTCTCTAATTTTAAACTAGAAAGTGTTCCCCATGGCAGTGTACACTATGGGAAATACAAGGCACAAGTTTCAAGTAAGTTACTTCAAAAGCTTTTTAGAAGCAGGCTTTCTCTGTCACAGTGCAAACACTTACTACACCACCCAATTATCTATACGAGTATCACATGTTTTGGCTTCACTGTAATACTACTAGACAACATAGCAGCTCCCTTCTCCCAACCCCTTCCCTTCTGTCCTTACTTTTAAGAAGGGTGATTCTTCCAACATATCAAGGAATTCAGGGAAGTAATCCCCCACTTCCTCATCAACTGCTCCAACCAGGCTGATCTGTCTCATTGGGCCAGCTCTGTACGTACCATGAGAGTATGTTCTTTTTACCTACAAGTAGAATATGACAGCAAAAGTTATATCAATTAAACACATTTAATCTCTGTGCTTGTTTTCTGATTGCCATTACTCCTAAGATTTTCATGTATCATCAAGTCAATTACTACAAAATCATCACTAAAAACAGTTGTTCTTGTTAAAAGACACTTGGCAACTTGTGCTTCATTTATGCAGTTATGAAGTCCAAAAGGAAGTTTGAGTAATTATTCATTGCCTTTCAAGAAAATACCATTCCAAGTAACTGTGAAAAACTCTTTATGTTCTGCTCAGTAACTAATAAATAAGGTTTCTTACCTGGATCACTCAAGTCTAGTTCAGTTTATACCTTTTTCCTGTAACAATCAGGCAGAATACTAAGTTATAAATAATTAAACTCTCAAATACAGCTTGGGAGAGGTGAAATAATAACAATGCTAAGATAATGTCCGTTACAAATGATATGTGATGTCTTCTGGGACCATGATCAGGGTCATATCATGGCAAATATAAAGAATGAACTAAGACTTGAACTCTCAGCACCTTACAGTGCCTTTGCTCACTCACACACTGCCAATGGTAAGAGCCACGAGAGAGAAGAGGAAAAGCAAGGAAGTACAAAGGTGCAGGTAAAGACACTTTAGAGAGTGAAGAGGAAAACACACTGAATGGTATTTTTCACTACTCACTACTTCCCCTAAGGAGATGCATGTCCAGCCAGTCTCTGAGCAACAGCCACCTTCCAGATCAACACCCCCACGCACCACCCTCCTCAGTGTTTTTTTACTGCTGAGCACAAACTTATATGGCATGGAATATCCCTGTAGTCAGCCTGGGTCAGCTGTCCCAGCCATGGTCCCTCCCAACTTCTTACCCAACCCAGTCTGTTTACCAGAGGGTCCAGAATGGGGAAAATGAGAAAGCCTTGACACTACGCAAGTGCTGCTCAGAAAGAATCAACACACCACTGTATTATCAACAGTACTATTCACAAATGCAAAACATAGTCCCATAATAGGCTGCTACGAATAAAATTTACTCTAACCCATCCAAACCCACTATAAACAAAATAAATCCATACTGGTGATGGAAGATCTGCATTCTTTTCCTTCTTTCCTATGCCAGCATCAGGCCTTCTGATGGTGGAGAGACAGCTAGCTTAGAAAACTGATCTGATTTTAATCCACAAATTACCTGGACAATTCATTTATTTTAGAAAATTATGCAAATAAGAATTAAAGACATAGGCCATAAAGACTAAGCCCTGGCCAGAAAGAACAAGAGAGAATGCTGAAAAGGAAGGAGCTATTGCCAGTGAAAAGCAACTCACGTAATTTCTTTCTGGGTTGCAGCATCTTAAGCTCCAGACTCAGGTCAGGGGTTGCTATTTAAATAACACTATCTTAGATTAGGCTAAAGAAGTAGTAAACAATTACATTAAAAGGTCAGGTCATACTTAGAGATAAGAACTAGCTAGTAAACAAATGTAGTTTTCCCTCTGAAACTGGACTCCTACTAGGTAGTAGTGTGAAGACCCAATAAAAACCTTCCATGGATGCTTGGTCAAAACCAGAACAGACCCTTTTAAAGGCAACACCACAATAATCTATTACACATTAGGTAATGGCAATATTTTCTTTTTGCAGCTAGGATCCTTTACTTGGCTTGTCCATATGAAGCAAAACATACTCTATGTATTTCTGAACTCACAAACACTATGTTGATGTACCAAAATCAGTAATACTTCAAATTCTATACAGAAAACCCCACACTGATCACAAATCAACTATTACACACCATTCCTCAGGTAATCTTCCCAAATGTAATTTTACAGTTTGCTGCATGGCTATGCTTTTAGAGTGTTTACAGGTGTGCTTAAATCAAGAGTTAACAACCTAAATGTAGAATCAAAGAAGGCATCAGTGATAGTTTTCCTAGCATGTGGTCAATGGGATCAGAATCAATCTACATACACCCCCAAATCACCATTTATATGCAGTACAATACAATAGCTAAGAAACATACCTGAATGAATACAACATAGCCCAACTTCTTTTTTATCAAGTAGCTTACATTTCAAGTATGCCACCTAAAAACAGGAGACTATGTCCTTCTCTTGCACCAAGATAATGGAAAATTATGACAGCACAATGACCACTGAATTCAGAATTAGTAAAACTTAAGAGCTATCTGCTTCTGTGACTAGTATGCCATGAAATGACTTTCTAATGCAATTTAACTTGCTGTTTTAACTAAGGAATTCTAAAAAGCTAAAACAGTACTTTGGTATAAACATCTTGGGGTCTAAAAGAATCTGAAAACCAAGTCTGAACATATACATAAAACTAATAAAAACATTATTTGACCATTATCATCCTACAAATAGGGAACATGTAGCACAGTTGCTTACATTAAACATGTTTCTATTTTGTGTTTGAAAAAGGCATGAACTGGAAGAAACAACCCAGAAAAACTAAGCATTTCAAGAGATTGATTTAAAATGATGCACTGGGGAAAGTCACAACTGATTTCTTGGTTTGAACAAGGCAAGGTTTTGTTGCTTTTTTGTGGGTTCTTGAGTGGGTTCTTTTGGTGGTTGTGTTTTATTGTTGTTTGGTGGGGTTTTTTTTTCCTCCCAGTTGAAATCCCAACATTTTACTGCAAGAATTTTAAAAGCTTACGTTTCTTTCAATTTTAAACCCAGGAAGTCTGGAAAAGCAGTCCTCACAGAAGAAAGAAGCAAAATTCAAAGCCAATGATTTTAAAAATAAATAAATAAATTCAAGAAACCCACAATGAAAATCCCACCAAAGACCAACAAAAACATTAAATCACCACAAAAATATGCTTGGTGATCAGAGGCAGCAGTGGGTTTCCATTTCATTACAAAAGTGCACAAGCAATGCACTCACACATGTGCATCTCAGAACTGAAAACATCCAACTTCACATTCACTTTTATTCCTCTAAAGCTCTAGTCATGAAGAAGCAATGTTGCATTCTTTATTTGGTGCACAAAAGCTTTTCTGTTCCTTGCCCACTTTTTTTCCAATCCTTAAATGCTTATGTAGATTTTCAGTTCCAAATGGGAACCAATTCTGAAGTATCAGAATCTCATTGAACAAATATTCACCTAACAATGCCAAGCAATGCTACAGGCATGGGGAAGTGTGGCTGGAAAGCTGTCTAGCAGAAAGGGACTTGGGGATTCTAACTGACAAGCAGCTTAATATGAGCAAACAGTGTGCACAGGTGGCCAAAAAAGCCAATGGCATCCTGGCTTCTATTAGAAATGCTGTGGCCAGCAGGAGTAGGGAGGTGATTAGACCATTGTACTCTGCTCTGGTGCAGCCATGCCTCGAGTACTGTCTGCAGTTTTGAGCACCTCAATTCTAGAGGGATGTGGAGGTGGTGGAGCAAGTGCAGAGGAGGGCAACGAAGCTGGGTGAAGGGGCTGGAGAATAAATCTTATGAAGAGCAACTGAAGGAACTGAGGCTGTTTAGTTTGAAAAAGAGGATGCTGAGGGGAAACCTCAATGCTTTCTACAACCACTTGAAAGGACGTTGTGGAGAGGTTGGTGCTGTTCTTCTCTCACAGGTAATCAGTGATAGAACAAGAAAGAATGGCCTCAAGCTGCGACTGCGTAGATTTAGACTGAACATTCAGGAAAAAAAGGCTTTCATGAAAAGAGTGGTCAGGCATTACAACAGGTTGTCCAGGGAGACTGTTGAGTCATCAACCCTGGATGTGTTTAAAGGTAGTTTGGATGTGGTGCCTGGGGATATGGTTTAGGGGTGAACCTTGTGGTTATCAGTTGAACTTTGTGATTCCAAGGATCTTTTCCAGCCTGAACATTTCTTTAATTCTATGATTCATCAGAATTGCCCCAAGTTCAAAAATACTTGTAAATCTACTTGGCTACCTTCTGCTTTTAAACCAGATGTTATTTCATACAATTTTTTTCCCCAAGTCAGATTTTTTATATCAGAATAAGACCCCTCAACAGTTCCGGCATTACTCAAAGGTGGGCCAGTATAGTTAAAGCTTTAATCTGAACAAAGACACCATTTCCCAATAGGAAGCTTCTGGAAACATATTCCTAAGATTTTATTGTGGTACAGTTCTATCAGTGTCCTTTTACCACTATAATTTGATTAGCACTTCATGTTTCACCTTGCAGCTGAAATCCTCAAAATATGGACAGACATTTTTTCAAAACAAGATGACCTATTATTCAAAATTGCAATGGCAGAGAAAGAAAAGCAGCCAATCAATAAACACTCTTTTTAAAAACAGGAATTTCAAACTAGCATCAATTAGCTTTATGGAGAAATTATCTTGTGAAAGCACAAGTAGCTGCAACACTGTTCTAACTCAGGAAGACCTATGATACAGTTCACCCAGATCCTGTCCCATCCACCAGTACAAACCTCTAGAGTTTTTTTAATACAGAGGATGTGACAAAAAAGAGCAACACAGAACTGCCATTTCATATTTACTGGTTGAAACTGTCAAGCAATCACAATAGCTGTTTAAGTGGAGGGGAAAAAAAAAAAAAAAAGGAGCTCATTTTGAAGATTTCTAATGTCATTCCATGTGAAGTGGTTCTTTGGTCAATAGTATTCAATAAGTGTAAACTTCTTTTAGCTTGGAAGACAAGATGTTACCATTATGTCAGAAAAATCCCACAGTCTTGTGGATTGGTTGATAAAGAGCAGTGCATATGCTTGAACAGAGATCAAATTACATTTTTCATCATTCAAAAGAAAAAAAACAACCAAACCAACCAATCACAGAAGAAGTTGTACTTGGGGGAACCTATGCAACAGCAAGCAGTTGAGAAAGACCATCAGAACTTTTTAAAAAGCAACCCTTCAGAAAGCTTAAAAGCAGGGAGTGAATTCTATTATAAGCAAAAAAAGCAGCTCACAACCCAGTTTAAGAATCATCACAGCTTGTCTGAAGAACATGCAGCTGGTTAGAAAACAGCAAGAACATTCTCTATCAGCTGCTAAGGATGTTAGGTTGGCTCTGACAAATTGTTCAACTGCCTGCTGAGCAATGTGACTTTCCTGAAACTGAAAGGGTCTGCTGTAGTCTGGTTTTGATTTCTAAGGAAAAGAGTTATCTATTTTTAAGCTGATTTTAAGACAGACACTCCTGTCTTAACCTCCTAGAAACTGTAAGATCGTAAAAGCTAATAAACATGGACGTGGCAAAAGAAACCCACAACATCGAGTCAAACCAACCTTTCATTCTATACCAGAACAGGCTTTTGTCAGAGCACCAACACACACTTCAGTATTTGCATAATCTTCTCCAAACGTCACCTGGTAATGGCAGGCAGTGGGCACTATGGGTAACTCCCAATACGAAACGACCAAGTCTGTTGCATGCCACAGGGATCTCTCCTTTGGACACAACATATGCTTATGAAACAGCCAACACAAAGGTGCAAGCTTACTACAGGAACAGATCAGGAAGACCTTTGATAAAATGAAGAAGGGATCTAAATACATAGGATACAACTCACTTTGAACAAAAGCAAATCACTGCACTCAGCTATATATAATTAACTGTATAAACACAAAAAGAGTGACACCTCAGTAGGAGCTGCTGCCACAGCAGATAATACTGCTCTGAAAAAAGGAGGAATAGGTAACAAAGAGCACTAATTTGCAAGACACTTGAAGCAATCTCTAGTACTCTTTGACAGCAAAGAACCAGGTAGACACTCAATACTCAGTTCTGTATTTGTCTTTTAAGCAGAGATGACTGAAGAGAGCATAAGGAGAAAGAACTAAGACCAAGAAGGATAAACCATGGAAAGGCAGACTGAAATAATCCAAATTACTTAATCTAGGAAGGTAAAAAACCCGAGCTGTTATACAGTCTTCAAATACAGAGAACACTGTAAGAGAAGAAAACTGTTTGCCTCATCCACTCAACATCATAATAAAAGGACTAACAGAAGGATTGGCATAAAAAGACAAAGAAGGGAAAACAACAAAACAGAACCATCAGGTTCCTTTGGGAAGCGTGGAATGAGCTAGATCCAGCAATAATTTCTCAGACATGGCAATAAAAGTAAGTCAATCTTGTCTTGAAGCATCAAGAATCACAGAGTATTACTCAGCATTTGACATCACCCTTCCAGTATCTGAAGGGGGCCTACAGGAAGGCTGGGGAGGGACTACTGACAAGGTCTTGCAAGGACAGGACAAGGGGCAATGGGTTTGAACTGGCAGAGGGGAGATTGAAACTGGATGTTAGGAGGAAGCTCTTTATAGCGAGGGTGGTGAGACACTGGCACAGGTTGCCCAGGGAGGTTGTGGCTGCTCCCTCCCTGGAGGTGTTCAAGGCCAGGCTGGATGAGGCCTTGAGTGAGCTGTACTAGTGGGAGGTGTCCCTGCCTATGGTAGGGGGTTGGAACTGGATGATCCTTGAGGTCCCTTCCAACCTTACCATTCTACGATTCTATGATACCACAAACCTGCCTCTTGAGACAAGACTGAAACACAGTAAAATCAGTCCACTAAGCACTGTTGTGGCTAAATACAGTGTGCACTTGGGGACTTCAGCAAGGCAAAACCACTTTATACTTATCCAGCATGAGGACACAGCAATAGGTTCAAAATGTAAGAGGCATTTGACTCAATGGCACTAAATACCTTAACTCAAGTGATGTAAGCTCCAAGGAGGTGGCAAAAGCTGATTACTTACATTCCTCACAATCTTTCTGACAAGTAAGATTCACAGCTATCAGGTAACTGATGCAGCTGTTGCCATCCACACAGAAGATGATGATAGAGTCCAGAGATGTACCTGCAGAGGACAGCTTTTCACCACCTGAAAGAGTGACTTACTGGCCACAAAGACACCCATATGAATTCCACTGCACCCGATCACAGAAACAGTCTGGCTGAGCCTTACTGAAACAAAGTTGCTCCACTGAACAAACGAAAAATCCAAGAATTAAAGAGTACTTAAACACAGGCCCGTGCCAGGTGACAAAACCTCTAATTCCTCTCCCCTCAAGATTTAAAAGCTAATTCTACAGAGACAGAATCAGTTCCAATGGAAAATCCTCTTTCCTGTGCCTGCTCTAACTATTCTCACAAGCCTACTTCTAATCTCCTAACAAGTCGAACTGCATTACCTCTGTCTGACACTGATACATCAGGAAGCATTTGCAATGCTACAGTTGTGAAAGCTATGTAAAAATACTTGAGGAAAGCAGACTTCTACAGATGCAGGTTTAGGACTCCAACAGTTTTGATCTCAACAATACAATCTATTGTGGAATCTGCCTCCTAGCACAGAATTTAGTGAAAACGTGCATAATTTAAAACCAAAATCCCCTCAAAATCCCCGACAAAACAGAGGGTGGAAATTAAGTATTTGTCATGGAAGCCAAAATAAGCTTAATATGTGTCCTGGTTTGTCCAGGCATGATTCCTCCATGCTCCCTCTCCTCTTTCCAGAGTGGGGAGCAACTAGAGAAAGAGGACAAAAGGCCTGGAGATAATGAGTCTGAGAATCTGACTTGCCCAGACTTTTCTGCTCCTGTTTACTCCTGTGGTAAACAAGGTACATACACTTGCCTCATATATAGGCCTGTGTTTTCCAATTTTGGGTAAAGCAAGCCCCTGGCTTCAAATAATATAGTTAGTTTTGGCAAAGTGCCATTCTGATTGCTGAATCTCTGTTGTCCAACGGAGCAATCAAGACTCAGGCCATTGATAAATATAGCCAGAAGTTGTAACAACTCACCATGCTATCGATGCCCCGCATAAATTCACTATGCTATGTTTCACCTTGCTTTGGCCTTGGGGACCAGGAGCCTTGCCATTTCAAACAAGCTCTGCTGTTCAACAACCACCTTCGATGCTTCAAGGTAACAACAGGGACTGGAAGGAAGAACTGCCCATCATACATGAAGATCAGGTTCACGACCACCCAAAGAACCTGAAAGTGTTCAAGCCTGTGGGACCCAATGGGATACACCCACAGGTGCTAAGGGAACTGGCAGATGAGGTTGCTAAACCCTTGTCATATTCAAAAAGTCACAGTAGTCTGGTGAAGTCCCCACTGACTGGAAAAGGGGAAACACAACCCCTATTTTCAGAAAGGATAAGAAGGAAGAACCAGGGCACTATAGGCCAGACAGTCTCACCTCTGTGCCCAGTAAGATCATGGAGCAGATCCTCCTAGGGGCACTACTGAGACAGAAGAATAGTGAAGAAGTGATTGAGTACAGTCAGCATGACTTCACCAAGGGCAAATCACGCCTGACAGACCTGACGGCCTCCTATGAAAAGGTCACATTAACTGATGAGAGGAGAGCAACTGATGTCATTTACCTGGACCTGAGCAAAGCCTTTCACACTGTCCTGCACAACATCCTGATCTCCAAACTGGTGAAGTATGGTGTGATGGATGGACAACCAGATGGATAAAGAACTGGCCTGACGGCTGCACCCAAAGAGTGGCTGTCAATGGGTCTATGTCCTAGTGGAGGCCAGTGACAAGTGGAGTCCCTCAAGGATCAGTACTGGGACCAGTCTTGTTTAACATGGATAGTGGCATGGAGTGCACCCTCAGCAAGTTTGCCAACACCACCAAGCTGTGTAGTGCAGCAGACAGGCTGGAGGGAAGGGATCCATCCAGAGGGACCTGGACAGGCTGGAGAGGTGGGCACAAGCCAACTTCATGAGGTTCAACGAGATCAAGTGCAAGGTTCTGCAGCTGGGTCAAGGCAATCCCAAGCACCAATACAGGCTGGGCAGTGACTGGCTGGAGAGCAGCCCTGAGGAGGAGGACTTGGGGGTGCTGGTGGATGAGAAGCCCAACATGAGCCAGCAGTGTGCACTTGCAGCCCAGAAAGCTAACCAGATCCTGGGCTGCATCAAGAGAAGCATGACCACCATGTCAAGGGATATGATTCTCCCTCTCTACTCTGCTCTGGTGAGACCCCACCTGTAGTACTGCATCCAGTTCTGGAGTCCCTATTACAAGAGGGATGTAAACATGGTCCAGAGAAGGGCCATGAGGATTATCAGAGGGCTGGAGCTCCTCTGCTATGAGGACAGACTGAGGGAGTTGGAGCTGTTCAGTCTGGAGAGGAGAAGGCTCTGAAGTGACCTTATTGTAGCCTTTCAGTATCTGAAGGTGGCCTGTAAGAAAGCTGGGGAGGGATTCTTCAGGATGTCAAGTAGAGATAGGACTAGGGGGAATGGAACAAAGCTAGAAATGGGGAGACTGAGACTGGATGTTAGGAAGAAGTTCTTCAGCATGAGAGTGATGAGAACCCTAGAATGGGTTACCAAGGGAGGTGGTCAAGGCCCCATCCCTGGAGGTGTTTAGAGCCTCACCTAGTCTGGCCTTAGCCAGCCTGATCTAGGGTAGGGTGTCCATGCCCATGGCAGGGGGGTTGGAACTAGACAATCCTTGTGGTCCCTTCAAACCCTTACTGAGTCGATGATTCAAGCTTGTCTACCTGGAAATTTTGCTGTACCTGAGTTTACCAGGGAGAAGAGTAAGTGTCTTCACAGTGTAGGCAGTAAGCCATTGCTGAAAGCTGCCCAAAATCCATGGCCAGCCTTACTGTGAGCAACCCCGCTAGCAAGTAACAACAGACAGCTGGGAGACAGAAGTGTCCCTGAGAAACCTCACCACAGCCTGCACGGTGAGAGCAAGCAGGTTTCTGTCAAAACTGCAAGACACCTGCAAACCTCCATGCCCAAGTCCAGAGCCCTGGGAGGAACTACCATCTGCCTGAGAGAGACCATGATCAGGTCAGGAGACCACACAAGCCCCAGCAACCTGTAAGAGTCCTGGGGAAACTCCAAAAGCCTCCAACAGTTACCACAGTATCAACAGCACTCTTCCAAGTGTTTTGGGTACTTGACTGGAACTATAACACAGTCCTCAAAATACAGAGATACTATTTTGTGAGTAAATATTCTTAAAAGCCTCTTTGTAATTGAAGTTTTTTTGCTTTGGTTCTCTTTGCTCTGTAATTAATCCTAATTGTGCCTTCTGGCTTAGCAGAAAGGAGCCTCTCGAGTCCCCCTAGAGGGCAAGTGGTATACTGCACCATGAGAATCTCCAAAAGCTTCTTGTGTATTTGCTAGTTTTGCTGAATTGTTTTGTTTGGTACTGCCCTATGCACTGCGCATATTCTGTAGTTTATTTGCACGACTGAGCATAAAGACCCTGTAAATAAGAAAATATTTTTGCATTATAAATGTAATACTTTATTAATTTCATAATTCATAACCCATTCCGTAAGAGTCATACTGAAAAAAGTCACCTTTAGAAATATATAAATAACACTGATAAAACACTGTAATACTTTCCATTTCAGGCTTAGTTCAGACCAGTTTGGTTTTTTGGTTTCAATATATTTTTCAGATCTTTTTAAATAGTTAAATTTATCAGACTGATGAGATGCCACAATGAGTCACAAAAACAACCAAAGAACTTCGTGTACTGAAGTGAGTTTCATTTCAGTGTTTGAGTTAAAATTAGCAAAGCAAGACCTCAATTTCTTAAGGCTAAAGACAGTTGAGACAGACACTCAAAGCACCCCTGATAGAACCAGTTTCCTACTTAAGACATCAGAAAATGACTCACCTCTCACTTGGGACTATACAACTGCTAGACATAGCTGAGGCAGCTTAGACACAAGGGAACACTGCAGCACAGTTTTTCCAATGTAGGAACAAAAAATTACATTTTAACTTTCACAGAAATACACTGCAACAGGACATCAGAATACCTTTAAAAGATGCACAAAGAACTCAACGAGACAGGAGAATGCTGCCAATCTGCACAAAATGTAACAAGTTATGCAATCATTTAGTACCTCTTATAAAGGAAGGGAGAGGTGGAAAGCTGAAAAAATAGTAACTGATATTAATGAATCAGAAATTTAAAAACACACACCTTCTGAAGGTTAAAAACTCAAATTCACAGCTCTCCAATTCAAAAAAGGTCCAGCCATATCCCTGGAGGATGACCACTTTGACATTGCATCACTGTGATTAGTAGACTTTTATATTCCTTCCTAGACATCTTAGATATTGGCCTCAGTCAGAAAGGACAGCACAAAGCTAACAAAACCTTTCGGCTGTAACAGATTACCTGAAGAAGACAAAGTAAGCTGCCAGAGCAAAAAAAAAATTAATGAAAAATAGAACCAATATCTAGGCAACCAAGACATGGACTTAAGTCTTCCAGGAATCAGTGATGCTGTGCAGAAGACTATATGTGTAAGCCTGATATATGCCTGCACACATTATTTATATACACTACACCCTCCACATCAGCAAAAATAAAAGGAGCCAAGTGTCTTCTGTCAAGCAACCAAACTCTGACAAGTGACAAAATGCTACAAAAACTAACAGAAAAAAGTTAAGAGGAAGACACCAGAAATAAATCTGCAGTCAAGTAAAATAGAGGATAGAAGACAGACTCTGAAGTTGCCCAGCTGAATGCACTAACAACAAAGTTTGGTTTCTTTCATCTACTACATTCTCTTTGTTCTTCCTTCACTTAAGGAAAAATGGGAAACTATGATGTCAACCCAGATGACCACAGGACTATGTTATCTACAGATACCAATGATACCATTGTAATAGTAAATTAATCTATGCTTTCAGTATAGTAATTCCATTACTACAAACAAAAGATTGAGCTTTTCTTAACTATTTCTTTAGGGCAGATACTAGCACACAACCATGTTTACATTAAGATTGCCCAAGACATCATGTTGGACTTGAACATACTTACAAGGACTAGTGCAGCTGGTTTTTGTACAAAATTATCTAAGACAGAGCAGCTCTGGGTAGCTGCCCATAGCATGTGTTGTGATTTTTACTACTGCAGTAAAGATTCTGTTTAAATATGGGGAGAGTGGGGAAGGAAATAAATAAGCACAAATATATTTTACAGAATAATCTTATTCCATGGCAGTGGATGTCTTCTCAACCAGCACTGCAAAGGTGCTCTTGCAGCAACACTTCAGTTCTGCATATCCTTGTGGGTAACACACACCTGAAATCCATCCATAAAAGCAACCATGTCCCATGCAAATGTTTATATATAGCCAAAGAAAAAAGAAAATGGTTTTGGTGAGAAAGATGACAGCATAACTTATACTTGAACTCTCCACAACTGCCTTAAAAGTGAAGAATAAAATTATTTTTAAATGTTCCATACAGACATAAATTCACAACTAGGGAATTAAACAGGCAACTCTGAGCTGAAGCTGCTAAAATGAAAAACAGGATTAAGTTTCTTCATAAATTCTTTCAGAATATCTACACAGGCTTTACATGATACTCATCACCAAGGCAGCAATTTAAGAAGGTTTGAATAGTTTTTTCCTGCATATGAATTATTTGTATTAGATATTTTCAACAGTAACATTCCTATTACAGCAAGGTAACAAATAGCAGAGACATTGGTTAATCAGTAGCTGTTTTTCAAAGAGTAATTTCTCTCAAGAAAACAAGAAGAGAGGAGATTCAAAAGCTGCCTACTATTTTTGCCACATAATTAAACAACATCCAAGAGAATATAACTAACTGGTGGAAATGCAAAATGGTAGCTACCTAAAGGAGAATACCCTGGGGGTTTAAAGGATGGATTTAGAAGCCTCTAACTGAAAAAGCAACTAATTAACTGTGCCATACAAGTTTCATGTATAACATTGTTCAAGTGTATCAAAGTGCTTCAGTTTTATCAAGAAGTGCATACAGATAAACTAAACAGCTATAGCTAAATCGATTTTAACCATCTAAAGCTCAGTTAAGCTTC